>JAMWYP010000174.1:0-213996 GCA_025563575.1 Acacia pycnantha | reverse complement strand
GTATGGAAGGAGTTTTGAATTTGAAACGACGGGGGCTGTTATGTCCACGCGCGCTGAAAATTAGGGTTAAACCCTAAAAAGTGCAATGATGTTTTTTCTGAGTTGACGCAAGCATTAAATGCGCGCGGTTTTCAAGCGCCTGTAGCGTGGCACCCCACGCCAGGAAAGGCAGTTATACGCTGCGATGCGTCAATCCAGAAAGAAGGGACATGTCCTTTCACATTTGGACGAAATACATCTTACCTCCCCGAGGATTCCTTGTGATAATTTTAGCCGGGTTATTACAAGGGGTTTCTATTCAAAAGAATTTAGTCCAGTTACCCGATGGTGATAGCCGGGTTCACGAAACGTTGGAAACTCGGCCATAGCCGGATTGGGGTGACGCGAGCGACTCGGATTCTTTGTTGAGATAAACTTGGCGTATGCGGCTAAAGAGGAATTAAATGGCTAACCCGGATTGAACATTTAGTCAACCTCAGTTATAAAAAGAAACTTCAATATTAGTGTTTGCATGCATTCAATCTAGGTCAAGACAAGAGCGAAAAGCAGAAGCAAGCTTTATATTGATACTTGATCAGGTTACACAGTACTCTTACAAGGGAATAAACTGACCTACTCGTGTGTAAAGACAATTACAAATATCAAAGTGCAGAAAATTAGGCTACATTCGTAAAGACAATTTGTGAATCCCCTAATTACAACAGGTGATGAACAACCAAATCCCTCCTACGACGGTTGGGATAGCTGGAGCCGGAGGTCGAACAATTGTCCAACAAGGATATCATATTGATGAAGGTCCTTGTTGGATATGCTGGAGACCCTAGAAAATTTTAGACAAGTCCAGGAAGACTGGCAAACATGTCATGGGCCTCCCGTCGCTTGGAGGATAAAGAAGCTTAGATGTTAACTTGATTCCCAGGATCCCATACGAAGTCGAACCAGACAGGTGAAGACTGGCTAATACATCTGTTCTTCCGAAACCGCACTTTTCTTCCCCACATGGCTGGAAAAATGGAAACTATGCAACGGATGATGGAGTTTGAAAATCTCACCAGAAAGCTCATCGTTCTTTTGGGAAAATTTACCCAAGAAAGAATGGGAATACAGACCAGTCGTGAGGAAGAATGAGAGGCGATGGAGGAATTTATAGGCCAAGCGGACTGCAAGGGCCAGGCGGCAATAACTGACACTTTAATAGAAACGACGTTTTCTTTTCCAAGGAAGGAATAATGACTGTTGTTAAAGAGCGTGAGTATTAATTGTGTGCGAAGACCAAGGGCGGCTGAAGGTGCCCAATAAGTGCTAAGATGCGACCATATGAGGTCAAATAAGTAACTAAACGGTCATCAAGTTAAAGCATGCCACGTGTCTCCACCTCACCGAAGATTGGGGGCAGCATACATATAGAGAGTTTGAAACACTAAACTCGGTATAATTTAGAAAAGACAATCTCAGGTGCCATGAAGACACCGGGGTAATTGTTTTACTCGATTAGCTGAATATGAAAAACGGCGAATTAATAAATTCCAGGTTATGCCGAGGTAAATAAAGTTTCGCTCGTTATAAAGACAACCAGGGGCAACTGTTTATGGACTCAAATAATGGGCCTGACAGACATAAGGCCCAGAAGGAGTACCTTTGGCGGGAAACCTCCCTTAAAACAGGTAAATTGCTAATCACCCCTTGAGTGTGCCGATAATCCAGAAATCATACAGATAATGGAGCAGGCATCATTAAGACGTGGGAGGCGCACGGCGCTAATGAGAAGGACTCAAGGTAAGGAGGAGACGAAACCTAGGTAATCTCTATAAATAGGAGGTTACCCACCAGGTATGTTCTCCACGTTCACTAGTACATTCTTTACCATTCAGTCTCACTGTGCACACTCCACCCTCGGGCGAAGAGGCGGAGGCCATGTAGTACGGTGGATGTACTAACATCCTTTGATATCTCCTTCATAGATATCAGTGGGTGCTATATTCGATCCAATATCAACATTACTAGCCAATTGAGGCTAGACATCTGTGTTCTATAACAGAACAGGAGCCTTGCCTTTCTATGGATGGTGCCTTTTCCTCTTTAAGCCTTTGGTAAAGACCGAAATTTAGAGAGTATAAGGATCTTGTTTTTCTCTTAGAAAAAAGTGCAGGAAAAAGGCACACCAAAAATCAACACTTTATAAGAGTCTAACCATAATTTAAATGCTTACAAGAAAGGCTCAATCGAAGCTTGAATTGGAAATTCCAAATCACAATGAATTAAATTTATATATTGATTAATTAATTGAATTTAAGATGATGAATCACATTCATATCTTGATTGATTGCATCAATCATTTAAGATGATGGATCACATTTATTTCTTGATTGATTGATTGAGTCAACCATTTAAGATGATGGATCACATTTATATATTAATTGAATAATAATTCAAGATGATGAATCACATTCATATCTTAAACTAAAATTCAAAATCATTTTTTAATTCAATCATCATTTATTATTCCTCCTATCTTCATCCAATCATTATTGGATCTTTATATATATATATATATATATATATATATATATATATATATATATATATATATATATATATATATATATATATATATATATATATATATATATATATCCATCCTTCCTAGATTAAACATTGTATTCATTAAATCTTAGACATATCTTAGATTCAATGAATCTAGACATTCTAGCTCGTGTTGGACTATTCTTGTGTGCGATCCTGTAGGCCCACATGAACTTAGCAGCGAGCCAACACTGTACCAGCCCACATCCCTTTTGTCACGCAATAATTTGGTTAAGAATGAAGCATGGATAGTGTCATCCTCTTGTTCTTGACCATTACTTTCTCGATTCTTGAGTAGTCTAACAATTGAAATACAAACTCCTTTCCATCGACCATACTTTTCTCAAACTTACTTATCGAGAGGCCCAGTAATATCTCTTTACAAATGTGAGGGACAAATCCCATCTTGACCATTCACATTCATCTGCATGAAAACCACTAATCCCGATCGATCACCTGGTCAAAGGTGACTTTTGACTAGGTCAAAGATTAGCGACTCTCATGTAGCAATCCATGATGATCTCAGGTCAAAGGGCATTGTGACGTGGTTATACATCAGATAAGTTTATGACTTAATCCATGCAGCTTTCTCATAGTGGGTCGGTTCAGTACATTGTACTCTTACAAGTGCCTAAGACTTTGATTCGTATCTCCATACCTCATCAAAGTCGTACTGGTCTTATTTCATCTTTGCTCCCGCATAGATGACCTACCAAGAACATATAGGACAATCTTTATGATACATCCAAGGATACAGTCATCATAATAAACATGCAAATGATATGATAACAAAATGGAGAAATACTTTAAATAACAATAATGTTTAAAGTACAATGATTGGCCTCTAGGACATAATTTCCAACATCGATCTTGTTTGGTTCAATCCTCAATGCAATGGGAGTGCAATGTAATACTTATTATAGGGATAGTGTTTAGTATGCTTTTACCACTTTGATTCAAGTCCAATTTGACCAAATCTTATATACCAAAAAATGGAAGTTAAGACAATTAATATGTCTTAAACTGATCAACTTTTCCAAATATTACCTTATTTAATAATGATGACTATTGAAAAAAAAATGCTATTGGTACATTTTCTCTTAGCTATTCAATACGGGTAAAATTGGAAACAGTCACATCCGTCAATTTGACACTTTTAGTTCTCATCCTGAAGCGCTCTAGTTCTAGCGAATCAATAATTTAAGCCCATAAATTGAAACATGCATGGTTATCGTTGGGTTACTATATATTCATTTTACATTTCAAGTTTAGTGGTCCAACTTTAATTTAAAAATTCATAATTAATTCTAGAAAATACATATGAGGGTCACTACAAAAAAAATACCAGATTACCTATGGAATTACCAACGAAATGATATCCGTGGGTAATCTCCAACAGAATAGTGACGGAAATTATGCGGGTAATAATACTAACGCAATATCTGATGGAAATCTGTCAGTAATCAGTGACGGAAAAATTTCGTCATAAATTCCATCAGAAGTATTTCATTTCCTAGGGAATTCTTTGACAAAATATTCTGTCAACAAATTCCAACGAAATGGCGACGAGACATTGTCAGAATTTACTGAAAAAAGTATTCCATTGGTAAATTCTGTCATTGCAAATGTCTATGTTTTTTATAAAAGAAATTAATACAACATTAATGACGAAATTGCATGGGTAATGTCATAGGTAAATTTATGTTCCTGACAAAAGTGAAAGACTTGGCTATCACCCAAGAGGGGGGTGAATTGGGTGTTTGATTAAAAACTTAGAACTTTAAAAATCTTTTCACAACTTACTGAAAGTAGTTTGAATGACAATAGTAATTTACAAAGTGATAAACAATCATTCAAACATATATGCTGGGAATGTAAGAGATAAGGGAAGAGAATATGCAAACTGTGATTTATACTGGTTCGGCCCAATCCTTGACCTACGTCCAGTCCCCAAGCTCCACTTGAGATTTTCAATCCACTATCTTCTTTCAACTTGATTACACGTTCTGTACTTGAAGTAATCCTCTCACTAGGATTCACTCCCCCTTACAAACTGTAATCAATACACCCGTTTGATTACACACTCTGTACTCGAAGTAATCCTCTCACTAGGATTCACTCCCCTTACAAGCTGTAATCACTACAATGGGTTTCCCACTCAAGATCACCCAATCTTGAGTAACTCTCAGATAGTAAGATAGGATGTTTACAAATGAACCTTCTCTCTTAGAAGTGAATGGATAAACACTGAAGAACAATACAACTCATTTCACTCTCTATGATAAGCTATGTAGACATTGAAAACAGAGAGTAGATGATAAGAATATCAAAGTATTAGCATGTTGAAGATGTGAGCTTATATCTCTACGTTTTTTCTTTTTCTCTGTTTTCTCTTTTCTATTGGAGACTTCAAATCTCTGGGTATTTATATAGATTGAAGCTTGATGACAGTTGGAGAATATAGCTGTTGGGAATATAGCTGTTGAGAAGATTCAATGACTGTTGGATAAAGAAATATAGCCGTTAGAAACTAGCCGTTAGAACTTCGTTTTCTGAACCAACTATGACATCAGCATTTTCTTTACTCTTGATCTTCAATTTACCAGCCTTTGATCATCTCGAAACATGTACACAAATGATATAAATGATGTTAAGAAGTATTATAAATCATTTGGGTAATCATCTGGATATTCTTGATGAAAAACGAGATTTTCGAAACGGTGATTTTCTGAAGCAGAAGTGAAAACTCGAGTTTTCATTTGTTAACTCAAGTTTAGAGGTTGTTTCTTTACTCAATATTGCTCTCTATCTGATGGAAACTCGAGTTTTGATTCCAAACTCAAGTTTGCTTCATTTGATAGCAAACTGTGCAACATCTTGAAATAAACGGTCGACTTTCGAGGGACATATCTCCCTGATCTGAACTCATTTTTGGTCCTTTCAAATATTGATAGAAATCCCTTTCCGTATTCTTTCATATACCACCTATTTCAGCTCAATCGGACTTGTACTTTGTGAGATATACTCAAAACATTGAAGCTTGGTTTTCTGTGTGGCATGAATTTCACTGTCAACTTCTACAATTCATAGCTCCTTCATCTGAACTCCTTTTGGCTTGAATTTTATATCAAAATGACGTATTGGGAGTCTAGTTTCATATGCCACTGATTTCACCTCAATCTGATGTCTGGTTTGGGAGATATCATTGAATTACCAGACCTCGCCCAAGCTGAACGTGAAACAAAGTAGAACAGAGTTGCTGATTACCGCTGTAAACTCGAGTTTTCCTTGTCCAGAGACATCAGAGTTGCTGAAGACATTGTAAACTCAAGTCAGTTAGTGATTAACTCGAGTTTTGAGTTCCAAACTCGAGTTTTGACTTCCAAACTCGAGTTTTCTCATACCAGAGAGGCAAATCGTTGTAGCGAAGTAGGAAACTCGAGTTTTAATATCTGGACTCGAGTTTTCTCATCCTGGAACTGATTTTTTGCTGGTTTTAACTCTGAATTGACCCATTCCAACTTCCATATGATCTTGGAGACTTCTAGCATCAATATATGAACTTGAATAATGATTTTCTCAATCCATTCAACAAGTTCTTCCTTCTTTCTTCTCTTCTCTTCATCATTCTCCATAATTTAACTCTTTCTCTCTTCTTTTCTCTTGATCATCCCCAAAATCATTTGATAACTTATTGATTCCTTGATATTTTGATATTCCCATTATATTGTGTAGGAACTTCTTTCTTTAATCTATTATCTTGATCATTCTCCATCAATCAACTCTTTCTTTCTCTTCTTCTCTTCTTCTTGAACTTGAACTCATCATTCTCAACAAGTTCTACCTTCTTCAATATCTCATCTTTCTTGAACTTGACATTCTTTCCAATTTCTTCTTTCTAAAATCTCTTATCTCCTTCTTGAGCTATTATTCAACTTGGACTAATCTACATTAAATATAGTAGTTAGTCAATGTAGGAGATAAATATATCATATAAACTTTTTGCTCTTAATAATGGCATCTATATAAGACATCATCAAAACTAATCAAAACCAACATTCTCCCCCTTTTTGATGATGGCAAATACTTTAAGAAAAATATGTATGAATATGAAAAACTAATAAACCCAGCATATTTTTCTTGCCATTCTCTCCCCCTTATTTGTCATTAGCAAAAAGTTGAAGTAAAGAAGAGATGCTTGTAGAGGCAAATATGAAACGAAATTAGACAGAATCAAAGAACTGATTTTCTCTCCCCGACTTGAAATTATTTTCATTCTTAATATGGTGCAATTTGGAATGTTTTTATGAAAACAAATTTGAGAGAATTTGGAGAGATTTTCAAAACATCTTTCACAATTAAAGCATATAGATACCAAACATGTGCAAAAATGAGTGGTATCTTATATGAATGAATATTTTCAGCACTCAGCTTTCATCCTTTGTCTTTTTCTTCACGGAGCTCTTCTATAGAGCATAACTCAGCTGACTCCAATAGATCTTCTTTTACTTTATAGAGCATATGTCAACGACAATGATGAAACGTGGAAGCATTATTCCTCAATTTGATAATTTCTCATTGTATTATGTTGAGGAATGTCCTAGCATATGACAGAATCTCCTGCTACAAATTGAACACTTTCTTTGCCAAAGAGATTTGTTAGTGCAACCAGATATCAAAGTATTCCCTTCTAAATGATATTTTCAAATGAAGATAATGAAAGGATAATATAAGATAATTTCAAATATGAAATTAACTCATCATCAAAACTAATAGAAGATAGTGAATATAGATGAGTATGCTTAGAAAAAATTCTTCAAATCAAGGAGATGAGCTTTTAAGATATCAAACATATGAATGTAAAGCTCCCCCTTAATGAATGCATGACTAAAATTTGAAGCTCCCTTTAATGATACCAAATAATAATGTGACATCAAATGTTATGAAATAGACATAACATGGCATCTCAGAATTAAGAACTTTCAAATTCACATGGATTGACTTGAAATTGATATGAAGAAATCACTTATGATTTTGAAGATGATAAAAGGGTTTGAAGCATAAGGATTATTTTAAACAAATGAGTATGCTCATGCTAAGATTTATGAAATAACATGGAATGAATAAAATCAAGTTAGCCTAGCATGATCATGATATATGCATATTACAATACCTCACTCAAGTAATATTGTAATTACTTGAGTCATAATCATCTGTAATCCATAGATGCATTACTGGCTAGCTATTATCTGATAATGTGATCAATACTGAGGCTCTCTCAGATGTGGATAAGCTTTAGGAGGATGAGTCTCTATAACCACCAATTGCTCTGAATGCATCTTAGAAGTAAAAATCCCAAATGTGCTTTGAATAGGATCTCAAAATTAGTTTATGCTCATAGCTTCTCATCAAGCGAGTATGCTCCTTATCATCTTTGTCTAAGCCTCTTGCTAGTGATGGGATGTCACTCAAGTGATGTCACAGAATTTGCAAACATAGCCATTGAAATGGTTTATTCTGTTTGCCTATGTTCTTTGTATTCGACAATAGAACATTTTGGTCAACTCCTGCAAAAACATGTGTCCTTTGGTACTCAATGATTCTTGAGTCCACACAAGATTAGACATGACAACCATATGCTCTTGAAAGATTAAATCATATGATATTTAAGCAAAGAGCATAATAAGCTAACATAATTTTACCCAATCAAATAAGTTCATGCCAATGAATCATAAAGGGTAACAAATAAATGATACCAAGAATGTTATTTCTCAATGACAAGTTGGAAATATACTTTATGCAGAGAAGATGTCATTGATAAAATACATTTAAGTTTGAGCATAGAAAATCTTATCCATAAAGATAAACATTTATCAACTAATAGTTTATGAATGAGATCAGATTTTCCAAGAATGATAATGAAATATGCAAATAGTTTCAAATCTCAAATTTTCTTTCAAACATTGATGAAGTATTAAGAAATTCTATGAAAGGTTCATTTTTGAAACATGTTTAAGATCAATGCTCACTCTAAACATGGTGGAAGTCAATATGTTAAAGAATAAATCAGTATGCTTCAATTTTAGAGAACATGTTGAATATTGTAGTTAACATGTTGAAGAATTTTCTCAAAAGCAAAAGTCATGAAGGTAAAGCATTAATGAAACATGCTTAGCACAACAAAGATATATATGCATAATGACTTTGCTGTGACCAAGAAATAATCTTGCTTCTTAGAAAAAAATATTGAAAGTATGTGAACATTCAAAGCAAGAATATAGTTACTCAATGATGGATGAACACAAACTTTATGTATTTGAGTAACAACATGACTACTATGATTCATGAATGATGAAGCACAAACTCATTAGTCCAAATGACTAGAGTTCTAGAATATTATCCTAGTAAGTTATTCCACTAATGGTTAATGCATTAAGATTCAATGCATTAATGAACATTCATAATGCTTGGAATAACTTGCCCAATAAGAATTTATGCAATAGGCATAACACTTACAAATTGAATTCTTTTATAGGAGATAAACTTGAAGCTCGTATATGATCAACTTGTTAGACATGAGGTCCAACTAGAATAACGAATGAGAGGTTCAAGCAACACATTGAATATCAAAGATCAATATGTGATAGATAGGGATAATTCTACCAAATAGATTTGAAGCATATCTAACATTCAGTATACAACATTAACTTCCAATTTGAAACATAATTTGAATGCAATCAAGGTATGGATATTTTTCAAAAAGCAGAGTGAATTGAAATCCAAACAAATTTTAGACTTGTGCATTTCAAAAACATAGACTCATAAAAATTATACACAAATTCACTTGTTTGATCATAAAAAAAAAAAAACTTACTAACAAATTGATTAAACACAGTTAGAAATATTAATGAGTGATGATATAAAGTATTGGAATCAAACATAAGGATTTCACAAATTCGTGTAACTTGAAATTCAAATTTAGCGATGCAAACTCGAGTTTGTTCTTTAAGACTCGAGTTTTCATTTTCAATTAAGATCCTAAACTCGAGTTTCAAAATCTTAACTCGAGTTTTCTTATTTTAAAGGAAAACATCACGATTTGGCATTTGGACAAGTTAAGTGCACAGTGCAAAACTCGAGTCATTAAGTGACTAACTCAAGTTTTGGACTTTTGATGAGAAATCATGTTTTAGTCCAAAAGCTCAAAACTGGAGTTTCCATTTCAAAACTGGAGTTTTCAAATGTTCAAAATTAGCAGAGCTCTCTGCCTGACTAAAACTCGAGTTTCCAAATTTTAACTCGAGTTTTCTCATTCTTTGAAAACTAAGGAAACTTCTCTGTAAGCCCGAAACTCGAGTTTCCAAAAGTTAACTCGAGTTTCCTCGTTTATGAGAAAACCTTGAAAAGCTTTGTCAAAATGAACAATGGAGTTTTCACAAGTTCAGAATCGAGCATTGTTCTCTGTAGGGTGAAAAATCGAGTTTATAATGTAAACTCGAGTTTCCAAGAAAGTGTGGAAACTTAGAGAACTCTCTGTGTAGCCAAAACTCGAGTTTCCAAAAGTAAACTAGAGTTTTGCTAACTTTGAAATCGTTGATAGCTCTCTGTCTTGTCAAAACTCGAGTTTTCTAAATCAAACTCGAGTTTGCTTTGTCTGTGAAAAACTCATAAGCTCTCTGTGTGGCCAAAACTCGAGTTTTCAAATATTAACTTGAGTTTGCCTTTCTTTGCAAAAACTTGAGCTCTTCTCTGTCAAGCCAAAACTCGAGTTTCCAAACCAAAACTCAAGTTTGCCTTTGACAGTAAGTTTTTCAACTTAACAAAGACAAACTAAAAATGAATTTCATATGATTGTAGTATGGGAAAAGAATGCAATGATGGACAAGTATTCATTACTCAAAAATGAGTTTCATATAATCACAGTATGGGGTAAAGATTAGATATCACCGTAATGCCTCTTGTCCTTGTAGAAGCTTGCTTGGTTGAGATGGATTGATGTAGATTTCTCCCTTTTTGACAATCACCATTAACCATAGCTTGTTTAGCTTCCTCATGAATTGAATTGTTTTTTTATGTAGCGCTCTTGAGAAGCTTTCTTTGATCCTACAAAATCATATATATCTTTTTCTTTCTTGGTATCCAACCTTACCTGGATCCAATCAACGTTAGCTTGTAGGAACCAAAATTCACATGCTCTTATGAATATAATTACAAACAGGAAATTGAGCATAATGAACTAAACATGACTTTATGCATAAAAGAGATACTTTCTTTTCAAATCATCATGTATGCATAAATAATAAACTATTGAACATTGCAATCCCTTTATAAACTTATTAAGTGAATTTTTTAAGGAATGTGGAAAATCAATTTCAAAATAGTTTGCAATGCTCATTCCTAAGGACACAAAATATAAAACCTCAATGAATATTTCAGATGATAGGAAAGGAGGTTTTACCATTGTATACCTTTAACATAGGTACTTTATGATAGTTCATTCTTGAGGTGGAATGTACTCCTATTTTCCATTGCTTATCTTTGTTATTTGACTTTGTAATTCCAGCAATGGCTTCTCCACGAGTTCTCCTAACGGATGTGAATCTCCTTTTAGGTTCATGAGAAACTCTTGGACTTTTCTTCCTCTTCTTTGTACCTTGATGTCCATTGATATTCAAATTATCCTGCACACATGGAGTACTAGATGGACATTTTGGTACCCACTTATACTTGGGTCCTTGACTGTTAGTAGTTGACCTTACTTGGCTATCACCCAAGATGGGGGGTGAATTGGGTGTTTAATTAAAAGCTTAGAACTTTGAAAATCTTTTCGCGATTTACTGAAAGTAGTTTGAATGACAGTAATAATTTATAAAGTGATAAACAATCATTCAAACATATATGCTGGAAATGTAAGACATAAGGGAAGAGAATATGCAAACTGTGATTTATACTGGTTCGGCCCAATCCTTGACCTACGTCCAATCCCCAAGCTTCCAGTTGAGATTTTCAATCCACTATCTTCTTTCAACTTGATTACACGTTCGTACTTGAAGTAATCCTCTCGCTAGGATTCACTCCCCTTACAAACCGTAATCAATACACCCGCTTGATTACACACTGCACTCAAGTACCCTCTCACTAGGATTCACTCCCCTTACAAGATGTAATCAATACAATGGGTTTCCCACTTAAGATCACCCAATCTTGAGAAACTCACAGATAGAAAGATAGAATGGTTACAAATAAATCTTATCTCTCTCAGAAGTGAATGGATAAACACTGAAGCACAATACAACTCATTTCAATCTCTATGATAAGCTAAGTAGACATTGAAAACAGAGAGTAAATGATGAGAATATCAGAGTATTAGCATGATGAAGATGAGAGCTTGTATCTCTGTGTTTTTTCACTTGTCTCTGTTTTTTCTTGTCTGTTGGAGACTTCAAACCTCTAGGTATTTATATTGATTGAAGCTTGGTGACAATTGGAGAATATAGCTGTTGGGAATATAGCTGTTGAGAAGATTTAATGACTGTTGGATAAAGAAATATAGTCGTTAGACTCAGATGAAACTAGCCGTTAGAACTTTGTTTTCTGAACCAATCATGACATCAGCATTTACTTTACTCTTGATCTTCAATTTACCAGCCTTTGATCATCTGAAATATGTACACAAATGATATAAATGATGTTAAGAAGTATTAAAAATCATTTGGGTAATCATCTGGATGTTCTTGATGAAAAACGAGATTTTCGAAACTTAATTTTCTGAAGAAGAGGTGCAAAACTCGAGTTTGCATTTGTTAACTCGAGTTTAGAGGTTGTTTCTTTACTCAAGATTGCTCTCTGTCCGATGGAAACTTGAGTTTTGATTCTAAACTCGAGTTTGCTTCATTTGATAGCAAACTGTGCAACATCTTGAAATAAACAGTCAACTTTCGAGGGACATATCGCCATGGTCTGAACTTCATTTTGGTCCGTTCAAAGCTTGATAGAAAGCCCTTTGAGTCTTATTTCATATGCCACCAATTTCAGCTCTATCTGACTTGTAATTTGTGAGATATACTCAAAACATTGAAGCTTGGTTTTCTGTGTGGCTTGAATTTCACTGTCAACTTCTACAATTCATAGCTCCTTCATATGAACTCCTTTTGGCTTGAACTTTATATCAAAATGACGCATTGGGAGTATAGTTTCATATTCCACTAGTTTCACTTCAATCCGATATCTGGTTTGGGAGATATCATCAAATTACCAGATGTCGCCCATGCTGAACGTGAAACAGAGTAGAACAGGGTTGCTGATCACCGCTGTAAACTCTAGTTTTCACTTGGAAACTCGAGTTTTCCTTGTCTAGAGACCCCAGAGTTGCTGAAGACATTGCAAACTCGAGTCAGTTAATGATTAACTCGAGTTTTGAGTTCCAAACTCGAGTTTTCTCATACCAGAGAGGCAAATCGTTGTAGCGATATTGGAAACTCGAGTTTTAACATCCAAACTCGAGTTTTCTCATCCTGGAACTGATTTTTTGCTGGTTTTAACTCTGAATTGACCCATTCCAACTTCCATATGATCTTGGAGACTTCTAGCATCAATATATGAACTTGAATAATGATTTTCTCAATCCATTCAACAAGTTCTTCCTTCTTTCTTCTCTTCTCTTCATCATTCTCCATAATTCAATTCTTTCTTACTTCTCTTCTCTTCTTCTCTTCTTCTTGAACTTGAACTCATCATTCTCAACAAGTTCTACCTTCTTCAATATCTCCTCTTTCTTGAGCTTGACATTCTTTCCAATTTCTTCTTTCTAAAATCCCTTCTATTATTCAACTTGAACTAATCTACATTAAATATAGTAGTTAGTCAATGTAGGAGATAAATATATCATATAAAATTTTTGCTCTTAATAATGGCATTTATATAAGACATCATCAAAACTAATCAAAACCAACACTGTGTTTCCTTTTCAAGCTTTCATCCCGATTCTCTGATTTCTCAAGTGCCGGTGAGTTTGGAATCTACTTTATTTTCTATTAGACGATCATCTATGTTACACCGACACTAACATGCATCACGAGATATGACACGACACTCTGACACGTTAATCCTAAAAAAATCTAAATTTTGACACGTTAGGTGTAATATTTGACTTACTGAAAATCCTGTATTTTAGGAATATGTCACCATATTAAATTGGTTAACATAAGTGACTTAGAGTCACATAAAATAGTGGCTAT
This sequence comes from Acacia pycnantha, assembly GCA_025563575.1. Classification (NCBI taxonomy): domain Eukaryota; kingdom Viridiplantae; phylum Streptophyta; class Magnoliopsida; order Fabales; family Fabaceae; genus Acacia; species Acacia pycnantha. The sequence goes on along the minus strand of JAMWYP010000174.1, from coordinate 200,176 downwards.
TTTAAGAGTAAATAAGCCATGGAAATATTATAAAAACACTTAATTAATTTAAGTGTTAATTAGCAAATAATAGGCAAATTAGCATGCAATTAATTTAGATGAATGGAATAATTCTTCTAATTAATTTGAGACAAATTAAGATCATAGAAAGGGAATAATTATTTTAAAATATATAAGGGCCAAACATGAAGAATTAAGGTTGAATAATAAAGCATAAATGGCCATGGTTAGCTAACCAACAAATCCTATGTTGACACATGTAATAATGGGACAATTAAGCTTTTGTTTAGGATGATAATTGGTTATTCACTCTACTTCTCAGTTCACGATTCTCCCTCTCCCCTTTCCAATCCTTTTGAGGTCACTCCCGTAGATTGGTATCAGATCCAGAAGGGGAAGTAGAGATGTATTAATTAGAAGATCTGAATTGAAGATATCATGATTCTTAAATTGGGGTCTGCGAATTCAGATTTTGTAATATGCTTCTGTTTAGTTTAGATCTGGATTGGTAATTCATCGTTTCATTATTTTTCCTCTTAGATATTTCCTAAAAAAAAAAAACAAAAGAGTCTGAAATCCTGAAAAAAAAAATTATATATGGTCTTTACCTATGATAACTGAGCTTTTTCTTGTAGGGATGTTTTAAGGCCATAAGACCCGTATGTTGAGGCAGGAGATTTACCCCCACACCTGTAGGATATCATATGTTCAGATTCATGTATGATTTTTGATGGAAACTAGATGTAGTACCGCCTTTTGGACGATTTAGGTTTCATTAATTGCACATATGAGGATTAGATCTAAAGCAACACATAATGATCGGTAAATTACCAATAAATTTCTAAGCTTTGCAGAAAAACAGTTATGCGGATCGTGGATACTCCTCAAATACTGGATCATAAATCTTCAGTAGATTTTTTAATTAATATACCCCTATGGAACCTGAAGGTGATGATACTAATTGAAGGGAGATTTACAATTACTATCTGTCTCGCTTTTATTTTGCCTTTTATTCTCATTTTTTACCATATGCACTTTTATCTTTCTGCTCTTTACTTTCTGCATCTTTATTTCTGTTATTTTAATATTGATCTTTAATTTCAGTTTATTTACATTATGTCTTCAATTTTCCGCTCTTTTTCTTGACGCTCTTCTTCTTCTTCATCTTCCTTCTCTTCTTCTGCTCCAATCTCTTCAATAAACCAAAACGGAGCTTGCTCCTCAACAAACCACATCTTTGATGAAGAAATTTAGTTCAAAGATATAAACCAAACAGTTGATGATTGGACTCTTCCTATCATTGACAACAGAGATGTTTTTATAATGAAAAAGAATTGGTTAAAGAAGTCTGATTATGTGATCAAGACTGTCGAAGAATCCATTTCTATCCAACCTGAGAAAGATGAATTTTTCCTTCTCTCTCCAAACTCCATCCATAAACATAGAGAGGAATACAACTTGTTACTCATTGGTTGTGTACAAGTTGCTCTCAAACCCCTTGTTCGACGAGGCTTAAATGCTTTTGGCTTAGTCTGTCTTAGAGACGCAAGACATTACAATTTTGCAGATTCTCTTCTAGCAGCTGCTGAATTTGGACTTCATGATGGACCTATTTATTTCAACTGTTACCCTAATCAAACGATTGATCTAAAAGATCAAAACATCCTTGATGTCCTCAAACTCAATCTTAAACTCAATGGCTTCAATATGAAATCTGGGTCTATACCTGTTGCTCTATTATATAGGGTACAGTATAAGGTCTCAAACTCCTCAGCCTCCAATGTTCAGCGTATTCCTGATAACGGTCAGACTGTTGTCTTCCTCACTGACCATTCAAACACAGACATCACAATTCCTTAAACTATCATGTGGAAAGATGTTACCCTTCCAGAAGACTGGGTTATGGAAAAGACTGTCCAACCTATTCCAAAACCCGTGCCTCAAATCAGTAGAATTTTGCAAACCCAATCAGGATTTGTTAGAATGGCTTTTGACAGACCTCGAAGCTATACTTCATCTATATCCTCAAGATATGAGGATTTTAGATCTGTAAACTTTGAGTTACCAAGACATTCCAGTTTTTCTGAACGATCCCTTCCTTCGGTTATCAATTTACCCCCACCTCCACCACCACAACCAACGGAAAACCAACCTTCCAATGTCTCAATTCAAGGAATCAATAATTCTGGAACAATTCCTCATGCAAACTATCAAAGAGAGGATGATCTAAATTCAGTTGACTCTTTGTCTTATACTGAGTTAGGTGAACCTCAAACCATGGGTGCTCTTGAGCATCATTTTCAAATTGATAAACAAAGTTTGCAAAAAGAATTTTATTCAGAACACAATACTTTGCAAAGAAACTGGTTTTTAGGAAATTTCAAAGGGTTACTGCGAAAAAATATCCAAGAAAAATTCTACAGTTTCCTTGAAAAGTACCAAGTGAATCTTTCATTTTTTGATTGGTTTGAAGTTTATGCTTCACAACAAAAAATTGAATATCCATTTACGCAAACAATTAATACGACCAAAAGATATTGGAAAACCTCTGAAGGACAAACTATTTCTTCAGAAGTTCCTCCAAAAAAGTCATATCAGATTCCTGGTATTGTCGATGGTAAACACCAGCCTCTTGTAGCTTCTGCTTTCAAAACCGTAACCTCGTAGGAACTGTTGGTCCAAGAGATATCAAAAATCTCATGGAACAAAATAATTATACTAATCAATATCTTCAAATCATTGGAGATCATGTCATCAAAACTCCTTCTGCACAAAACTCTTCTAATACAGTTTCCTCAACGGTTTCAACATTGGTGGGCCTTCTACGGGCCAATTCCTGAAATTCTTCCACCAACTGTTCAAACATCATTGAGTCTTTTTAAGAAAAAATTCAATCATAGTGGTGATCCTTTTCCAATTGATCTTCACTATTTTTCCAAATTATCTATATCCTGGATTTTCTCTTGTTAATACAGGTTTTCACATAATGATAGAAGTTCTCCAAATTTGCCGATCCTACAAAGATTACCCTTTGTGCGTTGGTGGGCAAAATTCAACCAATCCAAAGTAGACTCCAAAGCAGTAGAACAGTTGTTCAAAGAGAATCCAAGTTTTCTTTCTGCTTCAGAAGAGAGCAGGTTCTTAAACCAGAAGAGCCATGCCCAAACCACCCTTGCTGCTATTTCAAATAAACAGGATTACATCCAACAACTCAGTATCATGCTTAAGCAACTCCAGCAAAGTGAAACTGAGAATCAAGCTAGTTCTTCGAAAGAGGAAGATTCAGGCCAAAGCGATGATGAAGATTTTGTCGTCAATTTGGATGAAGACTAAACTTACAGTTTTTTACGGAGGCACCAAACAAAGTAGCTTCCATGTATAAGATTGTATAAACTGTTCTAATCTACACTATAGTAGTGCTAGGTATTTTCATTGTAGCACCAAACATTGTAGTTCGTAGGTCACAGGACTTGGTTATTGTAGTGTCGGTAGACACTGTAGCTAACTATTAAAATCTTTACCGAACAGTGCCAGTCACCCCAACTAAAACTGTGCAAACAGTGCTTCACTCCTGCCTTTAAAAGAGCTGAAGTCCCATTCAGTTGAGGCAGGTTCCGAACCACTCCCTCTTTCTCTACCTTCCTTCTTTGCCTTCTCTCTACCTTATCTTTTCTCTTTCTGCTGTCTTTCCCTTTTATTTTACAAGCTTTCGTTTGTAAATCTTTTACATTTCAATAAACTTGTGTTCCTTTTATTATGTTCTGCATTTGCATTTCATCTCTTCCTCTTTGATGAGATAAGTCTAGCTGTGTGCCTACACCCATTCTTATCTCATCTTCTTTGTCATTTCTTCTGCACGTTTATTTCTAGTTTTTACCTTATGCTTTAAATTTCCAGTTATTCACTTTACTTCTCAGTTCACGATTCTCCCTTTCCCCTTTCCGATCCTTTCGGGGTCACTCCCGTAGATTGGTATCAGAGCCAGAAGGGGAAGTAGAGATGTATTAATTAGAAGATCTGAACTGAAGATATCATGATTCTTAAATTGGGGTCTGCGAATTCAGATTTCATAAGCAGTACCGTCAAACTATGTGGGAGAACCGCCGTGCCTCTCATAAGAGACCCAGTGTTCACATTGGCACACAAAGTAGCAACCCTATCTACCGGAACTCAGTCCAGCCATAGACAGTCAGGTTCCACTTAAACAAAACATACGCACTAGGCGAAACGGTATGGATTGGGTGCGTTTACTGCTGGTGTGATTTTCATTCTCTCAAACAAAATCCCTCAAAAGATCTTTGTTCAAAAAGAGCCCTTATCGAAGGCCAGCAATTTCAAACATTCTAAAACATCTGGCAAGACCCAGGAAACCGTGTATATCTACAACAGCTTCTGGCCTCCCAGTTTTGTACTGCCTTTACCACAACCTAGTTGAAAACTTAGTTTCAAACTCTGGGTTCTAACAAACCCCTTTTATAAGACAACATTATTTCAAAACTAACCATCACTGTGGTATCAAAACTAACCTTCTTTAATTTGGGCTGTCGACATGCTCCCCTTTAATAACCATTAAATGTGTTTTTTGAATGAGCAAAATATTCCATGGTTGAAGCTTCCAATTGGCTTGTTGATATCTTTGACTTTATATATATATAAATATATAAATATATATATCAGAAAAAACAAAACTGCTACTTCTATAAAGATATACATGTATCAGTGAGGCACATGTTCGTGGTGTGAGGGTTTGTGAAACAAAAACTTGTTGCTCTATATATATATATAACGTGAAGCCTATGTCAAGGAAAACCAAGAGTAATCTTACTATACTCTTTATTTATATATGTACAGATTATGTGTATCTTATTTTACTTGGTGTTTACATATGTCTGTGTAACACCCCAAATTCCATACCTTAAATGGTGTCGGTTGACACTTGGTTTTAGAAAATTCAACAGAGTTTGAGGTGCTACATCAGAGTACTGCGAAAACAGAGAGCAATGTGCTAACAATTGAACAATGAGTATCGGATATAAAAATACCCCGACATATGAAGATGCCAGGCGTATGCTGGATTAAATTGATAATCCCGAAGGAATATTCATGTGATATAATATACAGAGCTTTTTACAATTACATTTCAATAAAAGTAACTATACAACCTGGACCAAGCCTTAACTAGACTTGGGGCAATGAACCTAATTCCATTAACCGAACAGAATGGCCAGGTAAGTGTCTATCATGGGGGCCTCACCGAGTTCACAGCGACTAATTGGTTGACCCACATAGAATAGCCATGCCTTCGGCACCAAACTGTTTGAAGTAACTTTATTAGATCCATGCCTAACAAATAGGCTCTGATAACTTCTTCCGGCTCCTGCCTCGACCGGTTCATATTTACGGCTTTGCCCCATGGTTCCTCTCTGTGACTCCATCTACCGGTACCCTCTATGATATTTCAGATATTTCTGATTGCTCATTTCCTGTACTATTAGTTAAGAATGAGGTCCAATGCCCATTGGACCTCAGGTAACGGTTAATGTCATGCTTATATAAACAATATATGCATAACAGATATTTCTAATATTACAGCAATGATCAAGCCATTACGTCGTATGATCATTTGATAACAACTACAATAACATGTAAAGTTATCCCTGGTCTGCACTATTACCCTGTGCCACGATGTACGGTCGTGTCCGATATGGTTCCCTAGTCACAGTGCATGTCCAGGACAGAGTCCCGTTCATGGCTTTATGAAAGTATCCAAAACATATATAAGCATTAGAATCAGTGTTACAGTACGTCGCGAACGTACCTTTCATTGTGTAATGGCCAAACGTCCGGCCTTTTGAACCCGACTCCGGACTTCCCGGATATCCTAAAGCGTAATACCGTATCTATTCACTCATAAACAATATCCTAACATATATCCTAGTCACAAATGACTATTTTACCCCTGACTTTGCTATCCGACGAAATTTTGCCAGAGCTTCGCTACTTTGACTCTAATCTTCCAAAATTTTGACATATCATATTTTCAAAATAAATACCATATTTAACCATAAAACATGATATCAACAATATATTGGAAGATTAAAGATCAAAACAACATCTAAGCTATGAACTACACTAGAACTTAAAAGCTAAGGACCGAAGAACTTACCCAGAACCTTGCTATTCCTTCCACAGGGCTCCTCCTTCTCTCTAACCTCTCGCTAGATTTCGAATTGCGCTTGTGAATTGGTGAGTTTAGAAGTGCAAATGGAGGGCCTATTTATAGAAGAAATCTATGGCAAGTTGGTAATTATTTCAAACTTTCTCTCCTTCATTTTACACCATTAGATCTAGGGTTTTTGTTGAAACTTCATATCCACCATTCACTCCTCTTGGCCGACCTCCCCCTCTCTCTTTCTTCAAAAAAATGATGTCATATGATGTCATCTTATCTTTTAGGATTTTCCTCCTACCGATAAATTTCCCTGCTCGGTGTTCTAATCGCATAGACTTATAAATCTCAAATACTTTTAGGGGTACACTTTGAAGCTTATGAAATCACTTAAGAAGTACTTTAAATATCAAGGTTTATAGTCCAGTTAGGGGTCTTTACTAATCTTTTAGTCTTTTTAGGATAAACCTCGACAGTTACGAAAATGACATCGGAGATAACCCACTCCGGGACAAAAATTCACTTGTTTATAATATGTCCTGATGTTTAATATTTAGTTCACATATTTCAAGATACGATTTAATTTCTATCAGTTCTCATTTATCCTATTTGCTTTTTCAACAAATTTCTTTTCTTTTTTTTTTCTTTCTCTTTCCTCAATCCTACTTGCATTCACACATACACTCACTTTCCTTCTTCCATTTCGGTTTATACACACACACACCAATCAATTCGGCTGGCCCCTTTTTTTGACTTTTCAAACTTGCTTTTGATTAATTGCTCCATGTGCTTGCTTTATCATGTGGGTTTTGTTTAATATTAAACCATAATTTTCTTCTTTTCCAAGCCATGTAACCGTGGCTTACTTTCATCCTTCATTCTTCCATTTTGTGTTTTAATTGTCTCACAATATCAAGAATAAAAATTTCCTTATTGGTGGATTTAATTTGGCAAGGAATTAAGCTTTAATTAATTAGAACCATTAGATTAACTTTATAAGATTAAATCTTGGCCCTTGCTTAATGTTTGACTTGTCAAAGGTTATTAGCAAGCTTGATTAGAGCCTTAATCCTATTCTTTGTTGGTTAATTAGGCTTTAGGAATTTTATGTAATTCATTTTATACATTACTTAATCATGCCTAATTAATTAGCAATTATCTTTATGCTAATCTTGACCCTTCATTGGTCATTAATCTCCAATTAGGAGTTGTATATAATTCACTTTGGATATTCCTTTTATTCATGCCTAAACAATTAGCAATTAATTACTTATTTAATCACCTACTAATTGTTGACAATTTTCTTAAATTAGATTAATTGTTTTCTCACAACTATTTTGTTGACATTGGTAATTTATGCACCATGTATTATTTTAAATATCATAAGGTAACTTATGATCCCCAAAATAATATTGGATTTTGCCTCTTTTATTTCCAAAGAAAATAATCTCGTAAATTACCTAAATTAGAGACAACATATTTTCCTATTTTTGATAAAAATTTAATTGCCTCTTAAGACATATCATAATATTCTCAGGGTATTTCATGACCCAAAAATGTATTTTAGGGATTTTTTGCACTTTATTCATTTTAATTTCAATAGAAATTACCTTAAGAAAATAAGGTAAATATAACACAATATTTGAGACCATATATTCACCTATTAACAATAGGTATTTATTTATCCCAATATAATATTTAAGATAAATAATTATCCGGGTATTACAGTCTGTGTGTGTGTGTGTCTATATATATATATAGATAAAGCATATTTTTACGTAGTATTAGTATTTATTAAACTCAAGATTTTATTTATTTCTATAAACAAATATGGTATATTAGTTCCTATGCAATTATGAAACTTATAGGAAAATGTTGATGGATTGGAAAACCATGAGAAACATTAAAGCATAAATTTATATGGTGTTAGTGTTATTAAACTTCTAATTTAAAGTGTTAGGATAGTCCTAAGAGTTTAAAATTAATTATAGAGAAATGATAATAATAACAATAATAATAATAGTATAATAGTAAAGTGGCAAAATGGGCCGAAGAAGAAGAAGAAGAAGAAGAAGAAGAAGAAGAAGAAGAAGAAGAAGAAGAAGAAGAAGAAGAAGAAGAAGAAGAAGAAGAAGAAGAAGAAGAAGAAGAAGAAGAAGAAGAAGAAGAAGAAGAAGAAGAAGAAGAAGAAGAAGAAGAAGAAGAAGAAGAAGAAGAAGAAGAAGAAGAAGAAGAAGAAGAAGAAGAAGAAGAAGAAGAAGAAGAAGAAGAAGAAGAAGAAGAAGAAGAAGAAGAAGAAGAAGAAGAAGAAGAAGAAGAAGAAGAAGAAGAAGAAGAAGAAGAAGAAGAAGAAGAAGAAGAAGAAGAAGAAGAAGAAGAAGAAGAAGAAGAAGAAGAAGAAGAAGAAGAAGAACAACAACAACAACAACAACAACAACAACAACAACAACAACAACAACAACATTAAGACTAGTGTCATAGCATTGGGGATTAAGAAGAGTTTGAATAAATAATAACCTGCCGCCTGTAAATGTATAGGATGCGATAGTTGCCAGGACAATTGAACGGACGTGAAACCAGTGGAAGATTTTGAAGCAACCAAGTAGTAACTTAATCCTCCACACTCTGTATGGCTCTGTATGTCTGTTTTAAATCGTACACATGATTGTCCCATCCCGTGTGGGCCAGTACCACTTGCGGCTCGATTGAGCATAAGGACTAACCATGAAGTACCTTCCCGGTGGATAGAATTAGGGTAAGGCCTATTGGATGAAAGTCCTTAGGTGGCTAACCTAATTGGATTCAGAGGACTCGGACGCTTCTGATTAAGAACTTTGCCAGTTCCAGGGGACTCTCGGTAGCTCCTAGTCTACTAATCCTAGTTGGGTGTTCCAATTAAGAACTCCGGTGTACAAGGGACTCTCGGTAGAGGCCACAGGGTATACTTACAGTTATGATTTTGTGATATGTGTTTAAATGCATGAGATCTACTCTATGTTTACTGAATGCTATGCTGTTGTGGACTACTTGTTATGATTGACTGTCATATATCGTTTATTCTCTGTTTGTGAGATTAACTGTTATTCTGGGATTCAAATTGAATCCTAGATGTCCCTAAGAGCTTAGGATCTGGGCATGGTCACTGCGGCAGACGAAGTTTCAAAGGAAAGGCAGCAAGTGCGGACTACTGATGACTTCCATTTAGATTTAATAGGCTTGGGAATTTACAGACATGTTTTGTTTAATTCCCTTTTTTTAATTTTAATATTTTGGTACCGATACATTTACAGATTACTGTATTAAGAACTCAGTAGGTTCTTGCTACACACAACCAAGTATGTTTTATTTATCAGTTTACTATTCTATCCATGTGTTGCTCACTATCATTCACTGCAATACTCTGATAAGTGTCGTAATTACAAGGGGTATGGCATAAAAGTCATTGGGCTAGACAGGATTCGCTCAGAGTTAGACCAGTAATAATTAAAATAATATAATTTAATAAAATTATGTAATAGTATTCATATTTTGATTATAAAAATGTTTTAATAAAAATAAGAGTAAAAATACCCTTTCTGGTCCCTGACAAAAAACACGGACCCCATTTTGTTCCCTGACCAAAATAAAGGTCCATTTTAGTCCATAAAAAGGACGAATAAGGGTTGATTGGTGGACATTTTGATCCCTCACAAATTTCCAAAAGGTCATTTTTAGTCCCATAAAAAGGACGAATAAGGGTCGGTTTTTTTGTCAGGGACCAAAATGGGGTCTGTGTTTTTTGTCAGGGACCAGAAAGGGAATTTACTCTAAAAATATTGTTTAAGAATATTCTATTAACGCTGCTTGTCTCCTCTACACACACACACACACACATATACAAATATATATACATATGTATGTATATATCTATCTGTGTGTTCTACTCCCTTTGTTTCTTTTTATAAGGAACACTTAACCGTTAAGGACAATAATATGTAAAAATTATACCATTTTTGGAAAATATACCTTTTTCTATGAGGAGATAGGGAATAAGAAAGAATTAGGAAATTATTATAACAAAGGAGGATTGTAGAAGAGAAAGAATAAGAAACTTAATATTGTAGGAGTAATAAAGATAATTGCATGAGAGAGAAAATGTGTGGTGGGGGGAGAGAGTGAGAAATGTGGATAATTAAATAAGGGTAAAATGAGAAAGTAATACTCTCTCCGGTCCACAATATAGGGCACTTAAATTATATCACGAAAAACAAGAAACGACAGTTAAGTCATTTAATATGTCTTAAAATATCAATTTTTCCACTTTACCATTCTTGAGAAATGTGTTTAATTGCATTGGGAATGTTATTTATTTTAGAGAGGAGTTATAATGAGAGGGTACAGTTAGAAAGTGAGTATTAATCACAGGGGCAAATCAGAAAAAAAGGCTTTATTAAACTAGATGTGCTTTATATTATGGACCATAACTAAATGTTTCTTATAAGAATAGGGTATATATGGCGGTTATTTCCTTTTCTTATAAAAAAGAATTGAACTATTGATAGTGATTTTTAAATATTTTTGCATAAAAATAGAACAATGGTATTTGAACTTTTCGAGTCTTCGTTAGTTCGTTTAGGAAGAGAGAAGTCATTGAACGGAAAAGAGCGATGAGCGACCGTGAGCAGAGCCGAGAGCGAGGGGTTGGGAACGACGGTAAGGAGTGTCTGGGAGGTGGAGACGATGATGGAGACATAGGTAAGAGTAAAGCGAAGGGGTCATCAAGTGTAGGAGGGAAGGAGTTTGCGTTTGGGTGTAAACTCGAGATCAAGGGGAGTAGATCTACACCACCCCATGGGGCTAGCCCTAGCGCAAAGCCAGGAGCATCAACGTTGTCGTATCAGGATAATCTTTTATCTCCAGGATGTGCCAGATTCCTGGTGCAACACTCTGAGACTGATGATATTGTGAAGGGGTGGAAAGTTTACTTCCACCAAATAAATGCAATGGAGGACCGACATGAACCAGGAGAATCAAAGGAAGAGGATGACACAATGGTAGAGAGAGTGGAAGGCAAACCGGGGACGTTAAAGTTCATAGATGATAAATACGCAGCGTGGTGTTTACCATGGACGAATTCCCTCATTATTAAGGTTCTCAGGGCTCACTTTCCTTTGTACGTCATTCGTGATCGTATCAATCGTATGTGGCGTCCGAAGAACCCTTGGAAACTGATTCCCCTTAGTAATGGTTATTACATTGTGTCTTTCTCAAACAAAGAGGATAAAGAGTATGCTTTCCAGGAGGGTCCATGGATGATAGAGGATCATTATCTGATAGTCCAAGGATGGCGCCCAAATTTTAATCCTTGGAAGGCGGACCTCCAGTGTAATATTACTGCTTGGATCAGATTGCCTGATGTTCCGTTTGAGTTGTATAACGTGTAATCCCTACGTAGAATTGGTAATATGGTAGGGAAAATGATCAAAGTGGATCGGTTTACATCCGTTTATGATAAAGGTGGTTTTGCACGAATCTGCGTAGAGATTGATTTGAAAAATCCGCTGCTTCCTACGTGCACAATTTTTAGTGAAGAGCGTCCTATTATCTATGAAGGCCTCCACCAAGTGTGTTTTGTGTGTGGTAAATATGGTCATAAAAAGGAAAGTTGTTCAGTAGGACAGGATGAGGCTCAAGGGAAAGAAGAGGGTCCGAGCATGGTAACACCCGAGGCTGGGGACGTTAGTGGGCAACACACTTCGTCGGAATTAGGGGCCGGTGGTTCAACCAATACCTGCGGCGAGGCAGCAGGGGATGAGTGTTGGTTTGGGAAAATTAAGATTTTGAAACATGATTTTCGGGGGGATCACAATACAGCGAAATCAAAGGGTGAGTTAAATGATAATTTGAAGGCAAAGTTTGGGCAGCAAGTATCTGAGGAAAAGAGTGATTCGTGGAGGATGAAGTCAAAGCAGGAAATCAGGGTAAATATAAATGATCAAAAAGGAGATGTGGCATCTAATGGCCCAGTCAAATCGGAGTGGGTCCAAGTGGGGGTGAAATGGAAGAGTGTGGGTAAAGGGAAACAAAAGGGGAAGGAAAATAGACCTCCTTCTCAGCCCAGGGCCAGGAAGTCGACCCAAGTGAGCTGTGGTGTGGAGCACAGTCAGACAAATCCGTTTGCTGTGTTGCGGACCCAGATGCCAGAGTGGACGAGGAAACAGATAAAGAAGGGAATAGGGATCAGCCTTTGAATAGATTAGGCCTAAATACTGGGGCCAACCTCGTTTCTTCAATTGTGCATGAGAGACCGAATGACCAAAGCCTCCTGTCGATGGATTTAATGGGATCTACTGATCAGTTACCTGAGCGAGTAATGGAGAATTCCGATCATGGGGACGCAACGATGTGTGATCAGGTTCAAACCGTGGGGGCGGCTGTTGTACCCTCAACAACCTCTACTATTTCCTTATGAATTTCTTGTTTTGGAACTCTAAGGGTACCGGGACTAGAAGCTTTCCTTCTCTGATTCGGGATATTAAATCACACTATCAACTAGACTTTATTGCCATCTTGGAAACTAGATGCACCCCTGCGCTATCTGTGGGACGTGCTAACACACTGGGTTTTCCAAACATGGAGCTAGTGGATTGTGAAGGATATAGTACTGGAATTTGGTGCTTGTGGGACCACTCAATCTCTTCGGTATCTATCTTAGAACAACATCACCAATTTCTACACTTGCGGATTACCAGCTCTGCAGGAAGTACCTGGACAATGACTGTAGTGTATGCCAGCCCGTCATGTGGTCTGCGCAGGATCCTGTGGGACCACCTCTCACGTTAGCTCCCTCGGTACAAGGGGCGTGGCTAGTTGGAGGAGATTCAAATGGTACTTTGCTATTTGGGGAACGTCGATCTGCTGCTAAATTCCAAGTTACCCCTGACCGTGACTTCCAAAGGTGGGTTGACAGTCAGGACATGAGAGGCATGGGTTTTGTTGGACCCGAATTTATGTGGAAAAGAGGAGCTTCAGAAGCACGCCTTGATCGATTACTAGTGAATGACCAGTGGTTGGATATGTTTCCTCATGCCTCTGTTGCACATCTTCCTTTTTTCAAATCAGACCATCGACCGTTGCTCTTACGGTTTGACAATGCGGGGACGCGTACAAAGCCTAATAGACCTTTTAGGTTTATTGCAGCATGGGTACTTCATGAGAAATTTGAGGAGTTCGTAAAGCAAAATTGGCTGCAAGATATTCCTTGGAATCAGAATGTCTCTCAATTTGCTGATGCTTGTTCTTCATGGAATAAGGAAACTTTTAAACATACCGATGTAAGGAAAAAACTTCTCATGAGACGTCTGGATGGGCTAAATAGGGCAATCGCCTCATATGGCAGGCAGCCTAAGTATGAAGAACTCCAACTTTCTCTCTGGAACGAACTTGAGGGTGTTCTTCTCCAAGAGTCTCTTATTTGGACACAGAAGGCGAGAGCGGAGTGGGCAATTTATGGTGATCGTAATACTCGTTATTTTCATGCTCGCGCTAACTGTCGTCGAAAGATGAAAAGAATAGAGGCCATCAAGGATAGCAAGGGGTCTTGGATATTTGACTCTGCTCTAATCAAAGGTCTAGCAACTTCTTTCTTCTCGGATCTGCTCACTGAGGAGGTTATGGATCGAACGAAAATCTAGTGCCAGATGTCGTACCCATGCCTTGAGGAGGACTCTCTCCGCTGGTGTAGTAGAGCTATCTCAGATGCTGAAATCAAAGATGTTATATTCAGTATGGGCGCGCTTAAATCCCCAGGGCCTGATGGGTTTAATGCGCTCTTCTATCAGAATCAATGGAGCACGATATGTTCATATGTGCTAAACCATGTTAATTTTTTATTTGCTAACCCACAGGCGATTAAAATAGTTAATGGCACATTGATTGTGTTAATCCCTAAGAAAGAGCATCCAGAAACCTTGGGGGATTTGCGGCCGATCAGCTTGTGCAACGTTATTTACAAAGCAGTTTCTAAAATTATTGTAGCAAGATTGAAGCCCATTCTCCCCCAAATCATTTCTCCAAACCAATACAGTTTTGTTCTAGGAAGGCATAGCAGTGATAATATTATTGTGGCTCAGGAGGTTGTTCACTCTATGAGATCCATGAAGTATAATAAGGGTTTTTTAGCCATCAAATTAGACTTGGAAAAAGCATATGACCGAGTGAACTGGAATTTTCTTATAAATTGTTTGCTGGAAATTAATGTGCCTAGTAATATTTTGGAGGTTATCTCTCAGTGTATATCCTCACCTAGTATGCAGCTATTATGGAATGGAGATAAAGCCGACATCTTTCAATCATCAAGAGGAGTGAGTAAAGGAGACCCGCTTTTGCCATACCTATTTGTTATATGTATGGAGAAGCTGACACATATTATTCAAGCTGCTATGAACGAAGGAAGTTGGAAGCCTATTCGACTTACTAGGACTGGGCCCCCCATTTCGCATCTTTTATTTGCAGATGATATTTTGCTGTTTGCAGAAGCTTTTATGGAGCAAGTAGGAATGATCAATAAATGCTTGCAAGAGTTCTGTGCTAGTTCTGGATTGAAGATCAGTCACCAAAAAACCAGAGTTTTCTTTTCCCATAATGTCAATCATGTAAGAAGAAGTGAGATGTGTGAAGCTTTGGGGTTTCAAACCACTAATGACTTGGGGAAGTATCTAGGTGTTCCCTTGCACCACAACCGAGTGACTAAGCAGTCTTTTAATAATGTGGTTCATAAAGTCCAGACACGGCTATCGAATTGGAAGGAAAAATATCTTTCTTCAGCCTGGCGAACAACGCTTGTTGCCTCAGTTTCTTCGGCAATTCCTGGGTATGTTATGCGGACATCTTTTCTCCTAGCTAGCACTTGTGATACTCTCGATAGGTGTAATAGACAGTTCCTTTGGGGGCAGACTGATAATCATCGTAAGATCCCATTAGTGGCATGGGATTCCATCTGCAAACTGAGTACGCATGGTGGGCTGGGGCTCCGGCATACGAGGCTTGCCAACCAAGCATATTTCATGAAAGTAGGGTGGAACCTAGCATCTAAAAAGAACGAGTTTTGGGCTCAGGTGCTACGCAATAAATACAATTGTGGATCTGATTTGCTTCTGAAGATTGAAATGGAAAAACCTGGGTCTAATTTATGGAGCGGAATTAAGCGTACTTGGGATAAGGTCTTTGAGGGTACTGAGGTGTTGGAGCATGAGCAATTGCGGTGGAAATGGAATAAGACGGGTACATTTACTGTTAAGTCAGCCTATCATGCGCTACGTAATGACACTCAAATTCCAGACCCTATGTGGGGTAGGATTTGAAAGTTGTGGGTGCCTGAGAGATGTAAAATGATGATGTGGCTTGCTGTCCATGGAAGGCTTCTCACCAATCTCGCATGAAGCAAACGGGGTCTTACTACTGACGCTAGTTGCTCGTTATGCAATGCAGAAGTGGAGACTGAGATGCATGTGCTTTGTGATTGGCCAGGAATGCTTGAGCTGTGGAAGCAGGTTGTCCCGTTGCAGATGTGGAAGAAGTTCTGCGAGTTGAACTTTGATCACTGGGTTCGTTGGAATATCAACTCAAAGGGTGCGAATAAGAGATCGGAGGAATGGAGGCACACCTTTGTTGTCGTGTGTTGGTGGTTGTGGCGGCGTCGCAACAAGGTAGTGTTTGAAGGAAAACGGGATTCAAATCACTTGATCCTAACGAGTGTTTCTGATGTCATGGGTAGTACGAACGAAGCTAGAGGACTATTTGGTAAAAATCAGGGTACGTGCACGGGAGACAGGGAGTATGGAGAGAAATGGAAACCACCTCCGGAAGGCTGGGTGAAACTTAATACCGATGGGGCCTTTTCTCATTTATCACCAGGAATAGCTAGCGGAGGTCTCTTGCGGGACCAGTATGGCAACTTCCTAAGAGCTTTCATTTTCAAAGGCGAGGAGTTGGACATTCTGTCAGCTGAACTATGGGGTTGTTTGCATGGCCTTAAGCTAGCATGGGATATGGGGTTTCAGAAAGTTCTTCTCAAAGCTGACTCTGCTGAAGCTGTTGAAGTGATAACTAGGCCAATGAATGAAGTGCATGAGGACAGGAACCTTATTGCTGAAATAAAAAGTATGGTCTCTCGGGATTGGGCCATTGAAATTCGTCAGGTTAGTCGCTGGGAAAATAAGGCTGCTGATCTATTGGCTAAAGCAGGTCTCTCCTTGATGCTAGGGCTGCAGGTTGTCTTCCATGCTGATTTGGCTCTTATGGGGGTGCTTGTGAAAGATAAAACGTAGCTAATTATGTTGGGTTCTCAATTGTATCAAAAAAAGAAAAGAACAATGGTATCGGAGCCCAACATTGAAAAAGGAAACAAAATACAAAGGTTGCTTTCTATATTTGTGATTCAATTTTCATTTATCCAACTTTTTTTGTTCAAAATTGTTTAGGTTAGTTGGGTCATGGGAACTCACCAGGGTCAGGGCATGCCTTCGGGTTCAAAGAGGTACTTACAGATCACCCACCAATAAGGTCCTTATATCAGCGGGATTTGAACCCACAACCTTATAATTATGAGCCAACCCTTTTACCTTTAGGACAAACCTTTGTTGGCTCATTTATCCAACTATTAGTTTACCATAAGTTTGACTTTTAAACTATTGTTTTGACCAAAATACTACTCTTTAACATACTAATTATTTAAACACTTATATTGGCTAAAACAATTCATACAAAAAAAAATGATTATAATACATATATTTTTAAACTTCTAATTATTATATAAAATTTAGTAATTTTGATTATATTAAAAAATTATTCAAAATTATTTATTTATGTTTCTTTCAAATGGCTAAAAATATATTTCAAACCTATACTTCTATTCATGATTTAATATAAATGATGTAAGTTTGACAGATTCCGTATCTCCATTTCAAATACAGTATAAGGCGTTTTTCAAATGTCATGGGTTGGAATATGTAAGGCATTTTACGGGATACTAATAATTACTTGAATAACGGCAATATATACTCCTGTCCTAAATATTTTAGCATCAAGTTATGTCAACAATCGGCAGATTCAACCAACCATGTGACGGTTGTCCCAAAAAACACCACAAATATGGACATTAACACAAAGATGGATACAATCAAAACATATACTACATTTCCTCTTAATATAAGATACAATTGATTTTTTAAAGAGATTAAGGAAGTTTTAAATTACTTTAAAATATTTATATTTATATTTTTTTTCTTAATTAATTTGTCTGACTTATAAACTAATATCTCCTATCTACAATATAAGTTACTTTAACTAATTCATCAGAACCAATAAATTGTAGTAAACTCGTTAAATTCGTCTTAAATGTAAATAAATTTTCAATTTTACCCATACTAAATGAGGTATTAAAGGAGAAAGAAAAATATAAGGAGTCATATTTAAACATTAATTGTTGGGGGAAATTTGACAAATAAGCACTTCAAGTGACTTATATTCTGGATCAAATCATCATTCTAGAAGCGACTTATATTATGAACATGAGTGGTATATAATCTAATGATATACAATATATGATATCATTAAGTAATTTATTTAGCTTTATTAATCTTTCCAAAAATAAGTCTACTGAATCTTATATTTAAGACTAGAGAGAGTAATAATTACCTTCTCTTTTTTCCTGATTTCAACGTGGTCAATTGATGATGTCTTGCAAGGCAAAATCTCCTTTTGGTTTTTGTTAATTTGAAAGAAGACATCTTTTTCCAAATTGTTTTCCGAATCCTTTTTTTTTTTTTTATAGAAGTGCGTTTTTTTGGAGCTACCATTCCAAAATTAGACTAGTTTGTTTATTGCTATAGTTGGATGTGAAAGACATCTATTGTTCAAAATGAATTGTTCTTTAATTAGATTAGACATATATCTTTCTTATCTATTTGTTTTTCTAAATTATACTATTCTACTCCTTTTCATAAGGAATTTGGATTTGTAAAAATAACATAGTCTTCTTTTTTCCTAATAATCGTTTATTTTTATGTAATTCTTACAAAAAGACAATCAAACATGCGAAAGCTTAAATACGATGAAGAATCTGAATATGAACAAATTAAAGCAGGTCACACAAACTGCAAAAAACAAAAAATAATAATAATAAACTAAGTAATAGGATAGGATAATCTGGTAGAGGTCAACAACCACAAAACAAGAGTGAAAGAACTTAATAAGAATCAAATGAAATATATAAACACAACACTGAAAACAAAGTAAAGATACAGAGAGACTAAGTTGACCTATCTTAAAGCACTGAAGCAGAAGAGAGACATATAATATAAACACTGAAGCAGAAGAGAGACATATATAAACAGAGCAATAAACAAAATGTAAATAAGAGATAAAAGGGAATTAGGTGAAGTTACCTCGTTTTGCAGATTGCAGATTGCAGATTGCAGATTGCTTGACGAATGATGCCTTCAACAATAGAGTACTTAGTCTCTTTTTCACTTTTTCTGTTCAAATCAGATCGTTCTGAAAAGAAAAAACGTCAATCAATCATCAATTTCGAAAACTTCTATTCTGATCCACTCTAATGTCAAAAACGTGAATTCGTGATGTCTTTGGCGGCTGCCTTACTTAAAAATAACCTAAAACGAAAATGGGCCCTAATAGTTTTAGCCCAAAACAGAAATAAAATAAAACTGGACTTAAATTACAAAATACGGGTCCAAATAATATCCAGAATTGTGCATCCGACTTCGGCTCCAAAATCGACCGCCCTCTTGACCGAATTGGCTCTTGATGTTTTCATAACAATTGTAGCTCTCTGAATCATCTGAAATATGAGACAAAAATGAGGCAAATCCGATGTCTGGTTCAAGAGTTATGGTAGAAATAGTGAAGTAATACAAAAATGGAATTTTATTATTAAAAATGGCTAAAATGCAATAAAAGGCCCAAGGCCCAAATAAACATAAAAGTCATTATTTATTAGATAAAGGGTCCTAAGTTATTACTTAAGAGACAAAAATAAGTGTATAAAATATTCAATTATCAAATTCCCCCACACTTATCTTTTTGCACTCTGAGCAAAATCTAAAAAAAAAAACTAAAAGGAATAACTCTTATTTACTAATAATTGCTACAATGCAAAAATCGAATCAAGGGACAAAAAGTTCCAAAAGACCAATCAATCAAGACCTAAATCCTTCATCTCAAATTACAATTCATGGCGGTCTTAATCAATGATGCTGATCACAAAAGACGGTCGACAAATGATGCGCTCAATCAATTGGTCTCTCAAGTGTTTAAGGTAAATAAGTGTATCGCTCAAATTCTACTCAAGAAAATTGTTCTACCATAAGCTTGCTCAACTTCTACGTCTCCACTACTCACAACACATACATGCACAAATCAAGAGAGCTTGTAATTAAATGTTGTAATGGGGCTAGGGTGAAGGTAGGTAATAGTATGGAATGAGAGGCTAAGCACCAAAGAAATCAAAAGGAAGAGCACTGATTAACACAATCATTCTCTATGTATGAAACTTTTATTCTACTAATATATCCATTCCTTTCTATGTAATTTTTTTTTCTCTCTCTTCTTTTTTTTTTCTTCTTCTTTTTTTTTTTACTTTTCTTTCTTTCCTTTCATTGTATACGTAATTACAATGTCAAAATAAAATATCTCCCCCCACTTAAGCACATTTGCACTCTGAGCAACCCCACACTAAACACAAAACAAGTTGAAACCAATGCTCAATAAATCTTCAAGGTGCGGAATAAAATGGTTTTACGCTTAGGCTTGTAATGTGGCTTAGAAAAGAATGGGTCAAAGGCACAAAGGGGCTAGCAAGTGAATCATAATGCAAGGGAAAGCTATTTGGCCAAAGTGAGGAAAATAAAAGAAAGAAAACAAGCTTCCATCATACTTATGCACGTAAGTGAAAAATGTAGTTTCAAAAAGAAAAGGAGTAAGTTCTAGAGAACAAAAATCATGAGAGATGCACACATGAAAGAAAGAACGGCAAAAGATGAATTACATTCATGCAGGCCCAAAACCTCACAAGGTCAATACCAACTTAGGCAATCAACAACATCAAATCAACTACCAAGACTTGTAATCAAAGAGTCAAGAATTCATGATCCATTAAAGCCAAAATGTCCACGTTCATAATATGTAGCAATCATAGAAATAGATTTTTTTTTTTCAAAAAGCAAAGCAAGGTAAAAAAAAAGAACAAACAAAAGAGAAAGAGGGAGAAGAAAGAAGAATACTCCCCAGGGTTTATGGAGAGTAGGTGGCATCAATGAGGTTTATGGAGGATAGGTGGCATCAATGAGGAGAGTCTCTGCTTCCTCGGTGGCCGTGGGGATCCCTCATGAAATGGCTTGAGGCGATGCCCATTGACCTTAAAGGTTCTTCTGTGGGTGAATCACATAGCTCAACAACACCAAAAGGAAATATGTTAGTGATCACGAAAGGGCCATCCCACTTAGATCGAAGCTTACCAGGCATAAACTTGAGAGAATTAAATAGAAGAACTTTACGGCCCACGAAAAATTCTTTCCTCGAATATGCTTATCATGGAATGCCTTAGTCTTTTCCTTATACAACCGTGAGCTCTCATAGGCATCTAATCTAAGCTCATCTAACTCTTGCAACGTAGCTTCCTCTCCATCCCAGACCGAGCCAAATCCATGTTACATTTGCTTAATGGCCCAATAGGCTCGATGCTCCAACTCAACCGGAAGATGACATGCCTTACCAAAGACAAGCCGATAAGGAGACATCCCAATCGAGTCTTGTAGGCGGTGCGATATGCCCACAAAGCATCATCTAGTCGCTTACTCCAATCTTTTCGGGTAGAGTTAACAGTCTTCTGAAGGATTTGCTTAATCTCTCGATTTGAGACTTCAGCTTGACCATTGGTCTGAGGATGGTAGGCTGTGGAAACCTTGTGTAGCACTCCATACTTGCGTAACAAGGCACCCATGCTTCGATTGCAAAAATGGGAACCCTGGTCACTGATAATGGCTCTAGGAATGCCAAACTGCAGAAAATGTTAGACCTAACAAAGTCCACCACCACGAAGAATCATTAGTCAGGGTGGCTTTCGCCTCAACCCATTTCGAAACATAATCAACGACCCGGCAAGATGTAAGTGTAACCATATGAAGCAGGAAATGGACCCATGAAATCAATACCCCACACATCAAAGATCTCACAAAACAATATAGGGTTTTGGGGCATCTCATGCCTACGGGAAATACTCCCTGCCCTCTGAAAGTTATCACATGACTTGCAAAACAAATGGGCATCATGGAACAGGGAAGGCCAAAATAATCCACTATCTAACACTTTCCTAGCAGTTCTTTGGGGTCCAAAGTTACCACCACAGGCAGAAGCATGAGCAAAATGCAATATAGATTGAAACTCACAATCAGGCACACATCTCCTAACTACTTGGTCACTACAAAATTTCCACAGATAAGGGTCATCCCAAACATAATATTTAGACTCACTTTTCAATTTAAGGGTTTGGGCCCTAGTGGAATCTACAGGAAAAACACCAGCGACCAAATGGTTAACCAGATCAGCATACCATGGAAGCTTATCTAGCTTATCTTGCAGCTGTAGAAGCTGCTCATCAGGGAAATCATCCCGAATAGAAGAGGGGTGAGAGGGAGAATGGGTGATGCGACTCAAGTGGTCAGCTACCCAGTTTTGTGCTCCACTTCTGTCTCGAATCTCAACATCAAACTCTTGGAGCAACAACATCCACCGGATGAGTCGTGGCTTAGCATCTGCCTTTTCAAAAGAAACTTTAAAGCTGCATGGTCGAGAAAACAATGACTCTACTAGCTAGCGAGATATGACCTAAACTTATAGAAGGCAAATACAATAGCCAACAACTCCTTCTCGGTAGTGGTGTAATTAGGCGAGCGTAATCCAAAGTCTTTGAAGCATATGCAATGACATGGGAGGCTCTATCAACCCGTTGTGCTAAGATAGCACCAACCGCATAGTTGGAAGCATCGCACATTAACTCAAAGGGAGGAGCCAATCGGGGGTTTGAATCATGGGTCGTGGTCGAGCAACGCTTCAAGTGATCGAAGGCCGCCTTGCACGCATCATCAAAGACAAAGTCGGTGTCCTTATGCGAAGGTTGGACAAGGGTCGAGCGGTCTTGCTGAAATCTTGAATGAAACGTCGATAGAAACACTGCATGGCCAAGAAAAGAGCGAACTTCCCGCACGAAGCGGGGTAAGGCAAAGCAGTAATAACATCTATCTTAGCGGGGTCTACCTCAATCCCTTTCCTAGACACTATGTGTCCCAAGACTATACCCGACTCAACCATGAAGTGACACTTCTCATAATTCAGCACAATATTAGACTCAATGCACCTATGCAAAACTCTAGATAGATTAGCTAAGCATGCATCAAAATCAGACCCATATACAGTGAAATCATCCATAAACACCTCCATGCAGTCCTCTAGGAACTCGGAAAATACTCACCATACAACGGCGAAAAGTGCCGGGTGCATTGCAAAGACCAAAAGGCATCCTCAGGTAAGCATATGTCCCAAAGGGGCATGTGAAGGTCGTCTTCTCGATCCTCGGGAGCAATATGGATCTGGAAGTATCCAGAGTAGCCATCCAAGAAGCGGTAATGAGACTTACCAGCCAATCGCTCTAACATCTGATCAATGAAGGGTAGAGGGTAATGATCTTTGCAAGTGGCTTGGTTGAGTCTTATATAGTCAATGCAAACTCTCCAACTATTCTAAACTCGAGTAGGAATGAGCTCATTCTTTTGATTGGCTACCACAGTGACTCCGGATTTCTTAGGAACCACCTGGACTGGACTAATCCACTGGCTATCAGAAATGGGATAGATGATGCCAGCTTGCAGAAGCTTAGTGACTTCTTTCTTCACCACATCAAGGATAAGAGGATTAAGGCGTCTCTGGGGTTGCCTCACCGGCTTAGAGTCCTCTTCCAATAGAATCGATGCATGCACATAGAAGGGCTAATGCCAACTATGTCAGCCAATGTCCACCCAATGTCTTTCTTGTTCTCCCTCAATAAGCTTAGCACTTCTCTTCTTGATCGGCATAAGATTATTTGCCACAATGGTTGGCAACTGCTCATTCACCTCCGAAATGCATACTTGGATGGTGCGGAAGGGATTTCAACTCTAGTTTGGGCGGTTGCTCGGTGGAGGAGAAGCTTGGGTGGTTGTTGCAACAACTCGATGTCATCACACTGGGAATACGAAACCATATTCAAAGAAGCACAAGCGGAAGGATTTGTGTCTATACAGCTCAAGGTTAACATCGAATTGAGTTCATCAAAATCAAATTAAGCTCATCAAAATCGAATTAAGCTCATCAAAATCGGAATCGGGATGCACGTTAGGATCGGGATGAAGCTCAAACTCGAGAATCAATATCGAGTCTACAAGTAATGTAGAATCATCAAGCAAATCGAGAATCACCAAACAATGCGGTCTTAACCAAATTAGTGCAAACAGAGCACCATTCATTATCATCGCATGCACAAATGGGGGTATCACTCTCGAGATGAAAAATAAGGATAATCGATACACCAACCATTAAGAACATCATCCACAGCATCATCAATCACATCAATACAGAAGACAAAATGCTCTCCCCTAGGATATTTCATGGCATCAAAGATATCGAAATTCACAGATATATCACCAAACTCCATGGAAAGAGTACCAGAATGCACATCTATCTTAGTCCTAGCTGTTTTCATGAAAGGTCTCCCTAGAATGATTGGTGACCTACTACTAGGAGACTCACCCTCCATATCCAAGATGTAAAAATCAGCTGGGAATATCAATTCATTAACTTTGACTAATACATCTTCAATTAAACCAGAAGGATGGGCATTGCTCCTATTAGCTAAGCGAACAATGACACCAGGTTGGACGCAAGGGACCAAGACCAAGAGATCTATAAACGAGATGCGAGGCATGACATTAATAGAAGCACCTAAATCTAGCATGCAATCATCAAATCTATAGTTACCAATAAGGCAAGGGATAGAAAATGTCCACTGGATCTTTGCATTTACGAGGCATGGTAAATTTGGATGAGTGCGACACATTACGATTCAAACTCACTCGTTCATTCCCCTTGGTCGCCTCTTGTTGGTGCACAACTCCTTGAAACTTGGCATATTTAGGAATTTGTTTAACTGCATCTAAGAGAGGAATGTTGATCTCTACTCGTCGAATGTCTCAAGTATATCCTTCTCTTGTGCCTTTTACGCCAACTTCTTGGATTGAATTGCTCTCTGAGGGAAAGGAAGAGGGATAGGAATGTCTTCCTCTTCACCTTGCTGCACAGCCTTTTTCTTTTCAGAGTCAATTTATTGGTTGTGACAAATTGCTTCATCATATCTTCAAGTGAGGAACCACCACCACTACTACTAGCTCTTGTTGTGCCTTTGTGGAGGTGGACATATGGCCGGTCGAGGAGGTGGTGCTTGCAAAGGCAAGGGGTGCGGAGGCAGATTCTTTGGAAAGTCGTAGTGCATACGGCCTCTGCTGGTAATTCCCAGTGCTCGCGTCTTGGTTACTCGGTTGATTTTGATTCAGTAAAAGTTGGGGTGATTTCTCCAACCAGATTGTATGTATTAGAGAAAGCATTATTCGTTGGTATTGTGGCCTTCTGGAAAAACACCCACTGCGAGCTCTTGATTGGTCTTGATAGGCGGGATCATGCAAAGTAGGGCAAGAGTCGGTAGAGTGATACTGGGTCGAACAAAACCCACAAGAGTACCCATGCGAGAAGGGAAGGCGTGCATGCAGTGTCACTGCTAACTGCCTCACAAGGGAAGTCAGATCATCAAGTCTAGTCTCTAATCTCTTGATGGTGTGGACAGCTTGCACATAACCTTTTGAACCTCTCCCAATACTCATGCATAGTCTCCCCAGTGATCTGTCTAATGTTGCCAATTTCCTTCTTGATTGCAGTTGCTCTTGAGGAAGGAAAAGGAATTCCTTCAAATGCTTAATGGGGCACTCACCTGCAAGACCATGAAACTTAGGCAACAAGTGTATTAGACCAGATTTAAGCTCAAAGTTAGCAGCAAGGTTAGGATATTGGATGCACAAAGGTTGATAATTGACATCAGGTGCACCCAATTCCTTCAAAGTATGATGATTTTCTTCTGCCATAATGTATGTGAAAACGACAAGACTATCAGAAATACTATCAGAAGCACAATCAGAAAGATCAACAGAATGGACACAATCAGAATGGCAAAGATCAAAATGGTCAAAATCAGACTCCAATTGAGTGTCCAGTTCAGTATTAATCCTATGACTTAGCCTAACAACTCTTCTAGCAATAAGAATTGTTCTTTCTATTTCAGGATCAAATGGCAATAAGTCTTCTGAATTAGTAGTAATCCTGGTACTCATGCAGCATACACACCAAGCAGAATTACGAAACGCCACCAAGAGTGGTAAAAAGTGGAAGAACACTAAAACAAGAAAGCAAAAACACAAAAACCTATGCTAGAAATTGACCTAAACAAGTCCAGAAATACTATCAAATGATTTTTAAAATTTTTGGGACTTGGACAGGGCAACTCCTAGACTATTCTGGGACAAATAAAAAAAATAAAAAAAAAAATGAAAAAAAATAAAATAATAATAAAAATAAAAGAGTAAATACCCTTTTTGGTCCCTGGAAAACACACGGATGCCCTTTTTGGTCCCTGAGTAAAGGAAATGTCGTTTTGGTCCTTTTTAGGGACTAAAAATGACCTTTTAAATTTATGAGGATTAAAATGTCAAAAAAATGTCCAAAAGGACTAAAATGGACCTTATTTTTCCATTTTAGGGACCAAAAAATGACTTCTTTTTTTTCAGGGACCAAAAAGGGCATCCGTGTGTTTTCCAGGGACCAAAAAGGGTATTTACTCAAAATAAAAAAATAAAAAAATAAAAAATAAAAAAAAAATAATTAATAATTAATAATTAATAAATAAAAATAAAAATAAATAAAATAAAATAAAATAAATAATAATAAAAAATAAGAATAAAATAAAATAAAATAAAATAAATAAAAAACTACTTCACTGTCAGTAATCAGACCGATGCAAATTCCCCGGCAGCGGCGCCATTTTTGGAAATATTTTTGCCGTGTCTCCCAAAATAAACCAAGTTCGAAAACGATTTGCAGAATTAGGGAACCTGGGTCGTTTCCCAACGAATTTGCAGCGGGCTCGATTTATAGCAATAGTGAAACAGAATGGTAAAATTGGGGGAAAAACGACCAACCCAACGTTCAGATTACAGAATCATGCATCATTGAACGAAATATAACTAATCACGTTTGGTTCCGGATGAATCGAAATCTCTGCATTCATCCGGAGAATCCCTCACCTAGGCGATCGTCTAGAATTTATTCGAACAGTGGCGTATCACTGTGCAATCGCACAACAACACTAAAACCTAGTCCGAATTCAGTCCTTGGGATGAACCAAACCGAATATTAAATCTAATATTCGAACTATTTTCAGAATCGAATCCGATAAGATGAAAACAAAATTGATTAAGTTACCGATTAGGCACAAGTTCTCTGGACGAATCATGGAATCCTCATCGTTGGGTCAATCACAGGGGGTTTAGCCGAGCATAGCTGGAAAAACTGAAGAAAAGACGAAGAACACGAAAAACCCTAAGAACATGCGAAGAACAGTTGAGAGAATTCGAAAACTTCTATTATGATCCACTCTAATGTCAAAAACGTGAATTCGTGAATGCCTCTGTCTTTGGCGGCTGCCTTACTTAAAAATAACCTAAAACGAAAATGGGCCCTAATAGTTTTAGCCCAAAACAGAAATAAAATAAAACTGGACTTAAATTACAAAATACGGGTCCAAATAATATCCAGAATTGTGCATCCGACTTCGGCTCCAAAATCGACCGCCCTCTTGACCGAATTGGCTCTTGATGTCTTCATAACAATTGTAGCTCTCTGAATCATATGAAATATGAGACAAAAATGAGGCAAATCCGATGTCTAGTTCAAGAGTTATGGTAGAAATAGTGAAGTAATACAAAACTGGAATTTTATTATTAAAAATGGCTAAAATGCAATAAAAGGCCCAAGGCCCAAATAAACATAAAAGCCATTATTTATTAGATAAAGGGTCCTAAGTTATTACTCAAGAGACAAAAATAAGTGTATAAAATATTCAATTATCAAAGATTAAAGATCAAAACAACATTTCTACTGTAACTACCGGAAGAACTACTAAAGCTTAAGACTGGGTACCGAAGAACTTACCCAGAACTTCACTACACTTTCTCCAAACTCCTCCTTCTCTCTAACTTCTCTCTCTATTTTGAAAATTTTTTCTTGAATTGGTGTGAGTTGAAGTGAAATGGGAAGAGGCTATTTATAGGCAAAAACCCAGGGACATAACCGGTATAACAATTTCTTCTGATTCATTCTTGGTCATGGAATTTAAAAGCACTTTTTGAAATCAATTCTCCTCCACACACTCCATTTGGCCGACCTCCCTAGCCCCAAAAGTCCACAAAATGATGTCATGTTGATTATGTCATACTTGCTTTATGGGGTTTCACCCGATAAAGTTCCCTGTTCGGTGTCCTAATCGCGTAATCTTGGAAAATCTCAAAATTCCGGGAACATAGCGTCGAAGGTCTATTCATCCTCTTTATAAATGTTTGGGTTAACCAAATTTTTGATCTCATTCAGGTCATTCCGTTGCCTGC
This sequence comes from Acacia pycnantha, assembly GCA_025563575.1. Taxonomy (NCBI): domain Eukaryota; kingdom Viridiplantae; phylum Streptophyta; class Magnoliopsida; order Fabales; family Fabaceae; genus Acacia; species Acacia pycnantha. The sequence continues at coordinate 172,213 of JAMWYP010000174.1, read as the reverse complement.
CGAATATTTTCGGATAAATGCTTTCGGTTACGGAAATTACTTCGGGTAATGTCATTTTCGAGACAAAAATCCACTGATTCATAATATGCCCAGATGTTTACCACCTCATCCCTGGATTCCAAGTTATGGCTTGGTTTCTATATATTTTCATTTATCTGATTTTCTTTTTGAATATCAGATAGCTTTTTAGCCAGTCTAGTATAACCCTTTTCGGTTACGAAAATAACTTCGGAGGTAACCTACTCCGAGCTAAAAATTCACTTGTTTATAATAAGTCCTGACTTTAGGAACCTAATTCATGGTTTTCTAGTTAGGACTTAATTTCTATCGGTGGTCATTTATCCTATTTGTTTTTTCACAGAATATTCCTTAGAATATTCTTTAAACCACTTTTGCATTCACACACATATTCTTTTTCTTCCTTTTCTTTCTATTTTTTCGAAAATATGAAGGCTACTTCTTGGCTAAGTTTTTGAATTTTCAACTCTTTTTTAATCACTTAGATTATGCCTTAATTACCTTAATTAATAATTCTTCCCTTGGCTAATTAAATTCTTAGGTTTTTACCTTATTCATTTTCTAAATAATTAACCAATAATTATTTATTTAATCCCTTACTAATTATTGATAATTTTCTTAATTAGTATTTATTGTTATCTCACAACTATTTTACTTACATTGGTATTTTATGCTCCATGTAAAATATTAAAATCATTTGAGTCACTTATGTACCCCAAAATAATATTTATTTTTGCCTCATTATTTTCCATGGAAAATAATCCCAAAAATTATCTAAATTAGAGACAACATACTCTCTAATTTTTAACAATTATTTAATTGCCTCTTGCAATATTTTATAATATTCTCTAGGCATTTTATGTCTCACAAGGGTATTTTGGGAATTTTGGCACCTTAACTCTTCTAATTTTAATAGAATTTACCTTAGAAAATAAGATAAATACTACACTAGTTTTGAGACCACATATTCACCTATTTACAATAGGTATTATTTACTAATTTATGATATTTATCATAAATATGATTTTAGGGTATTACAATTAGTATGAAAACATTAGATTTGATCCGGTTAAACGGCACTTACCCCCTTCAAACAATTAACCTCTATGTTCCAAAACGTAAAAATATTTGAGAAGACAGAGAGAAAACGTGGGTAGAAAAGAAAGTGATGCATATTAAATGAGGTTGGGTGGGGGTATTTATGGTGGTGTCTGCGCAACATTTTGTAGCGGTTGAGGTTACACTTTTTGTAGCGTTTATTATTAGTAGCGGTTTATGTAGCGGTTTGTATCTGCAGCGATTCTCCAGTGCAAATTATGTTTTGGATTTTTTGTTTTAAAAAAAAAAAAACTTAATAAAAAGATTGCATATTACATCGTAGGCATAAGTGTTTCTCTCAATCTTCTTTGCCATCCCTACAAAGAAAGTTTGCATAAAATGTTACGCGTGAGGTGAATACGTTTGAACACAATTAAAACTTTAGTTAAATGTTACTATTTCATAAAGCGTAAATTAAAAAACATACCGAACTATAGGTAAATTGTCATCGCCGTCTGGGAAGAAGTCTTCGAAGCTGGCGGGCTGGAACGGCTCACAATCATAGGCGACGTTATCACCATTTCCCATGTCGTAAAGGTCCCGAGGCTTTAAGTGAACCACCATATTCACATCCTTGTGCCTCTCATCGACGACATAATAAGCCTGATGGGCCTCTGAGGTAAGAATATATGGCTCGTCATCTTCAGACTGATCACTGTGAATAGGCCAGGAGAAATTCACTGATGTGATGCCTAAGTCGTCAGTCGTGAGTCCCCTGGATGTTGTGGTATTTTCCCACAAACACTTGGACAACGTCGCGGTGAAAAGGCCTGTGTAACTTATCCTGACCACATCAAGCAGCTTTCCATAATACGGGACGTCACTGAACTGCATGTTTCCGTCACTGCTGCTCGCATAACTCCTTGTCCCAAACGTGCCATATACACCAGAGTTTTGGGTCAGCAATCCCTGATCTCGTGCGACGGTGCAAAACTTAAAACCATTGACATTGTATGCCGTAAATCTTTGGGCGTGGTCAAGTGGGCCTAGCGCGAGAGCTCTGAATTCTGGTGAGTGCGGGTTGTGGTCGTTCATTATTCTCCTCCTAAACCAACCCTGGAATTCTCTGTGGACCTTTCTATCAATTTCGGAGGATGTCTGTGTACGGATCCTCAGTTCACACTTCATGACTCCTGAATTCCCGAAATTAAACATGTAATGAAATGTGAGTATGTATAAAATGTAAGGAAATATATATATATATATATATATATATATATATATATATATATATATATATATATATATATATATATATATATATATATATATATCTCTGTGTGTATGAAATCCTTACTGAAGGTACGGTTCAACTTTGGTGCAATTAATCAAGACATGTCTATGTGCTTGAAACTTCTCAAGTGCCGTGAGTTTGAATTTCTACTTCCGCTAACCTGGTTTACCAACACGAGGGATTAACAACTCTATTGCTGATGGCTCCGGTTTCGGCTCAGGCTCAGGACAATCGTCTACACGAGGCGGTCGGTTGAATGACGACTCAATGTCATCGAAGTACCTGGAACAAAAATACAAGACCTCATCCCCGATATAACCTTCAGCTATTGAACCTTCAGGCCACGCCTTATTCCGCACGTAAGATTTAAGTTTCCCAAGAAACCTATAAAGTAGAGAAGGAAAATTTTCGATACATCAATGGTTAAACGTGCGACTAGGGAGTAATGCTAAAGGAATTATTTTTAAACAAGTACCTCTCAATAGGATACATCCATCGATACTGAACTGGGCCAACAAGCTTTGTTTCGTGAACAAGGTGTCTTTGTCGGGTGAACCATGGCCGTGAAAAATGACGGAGGAAAGATCATCTCCAAATGACACGGCGTAAGAATGATTTTCTCGCTGCTGACTAGTCGAGCTCCTCCACTATCAAAACCTTTGAACACAACGCCCTGTAACCTTTCAAGCCTGCAAGTCAATACATCGTGATATGTTGCTTGAATACCCCTCAGGAACTTTTATTTTCTTCAAGGTCACGAGAAAGATTTCCTTATTCGGTTTTGTCAGGGTGAATCTTGCCCGTTGAAATCTGTCATGCTCATCCGGCCACGCGTCTCCACGAATGCCCATCTCCCATAGATCTTTCCTCGCTTGCAGATGATCTTTTGACTTGCCTGGTTCGTTGAGAATCGTGTACAACACATTGTCGCACACATTCTTTTCAATGTGCATGACATCCAGACTGTGTCGGAGCAAATTATCTTTCCAATACGGAAGAGTGAAGAAGACACTTACCTTTCGCCATTGCTGGGGCGTAGAACCAGAAGCCCTGGCAGTCTTTGTCCCGACCCTTGCCGGATCGTCTTTTTTCCCAAACTCAACATCAACATCCTGAAGTTGCTCTATGATTTCTTCACCAGATAAATTCGAGGAGGTCCTCTTTTTCCTGTTGCCCATTAAAACGATTGCGTTGCAACCTAAACTGTGCGTACCATCGAGAAACCTCCAGATGACCCATGAAGCACCACTTACGATTGTGGGAAGGCGTGCGAGTCGAGTCAAAATTGCAAGTGGGCACGCAAGGCCCGGTATGCACATTCCACCGGATAATGTCCTGAGGCCAGGAAAGTCGCTTATCGTCCAAATCAAGGCCGCACGCAAGTTGAAAAGTGTCTTCTCGTGCGCGTCGTACGTCTCCGCACCTACATTCCACAACTCCACCAACTCCTTGATCAGCGGTTGGAGATACACATCGATGTCATTTCCCGGTGCCTTTTTCCCTGGAATGATCATGGACATAATGAAGGAGCTTTGTTTCATACACATCCACGGGGGCAAGTTGTAGGGTATCAACATAACTGGCCATATACTATAGCTTGTGCTAAGATTCCCAAACGGATTAAAACCTTCGGTCGCCAAAGCAAGACGAACATTTCTAGGGTTCGCCGCGAAATTTGGAAAGACTGAGTCGAACGCTTTCCACGCTTTAGCATCCCGTGGATGTCTGAGTTTACCATCTTGATTCTTATCATCTTCATGCCACCTCATATGCTCAGCTGTCTTAGACGACATAAACAATCTTTGCAAGCGAGGTTTTAAAGGAAAGTACCTTAGAATCTTTGCGGGTTTCTTCTTCTGCTTCTTCCCTTTCCAATGTCAGAACCTCGAAGTGTGACACTTCTTACAAGTCTCCCTCCGAGCGTCCTCTCCCCAATAAAGCATACAGTCGTTTGGGCAGACATCTTTTTTTTCGTAGTTCAAGCCTAATTTGTTGATTATCTTCTTCGCCTCGTAGAAGGATGAGGGAATGTCCGTGTCAGGGAATGCATCTCGAAGTAATTCCAGGAACATTGACATTGTCTTATCTGTGATCCCACACAAGCACTTGATATGGTAAAATTTGATCAAAAAAGATAATTTTGAGTATTTCTGACAACCTTGATACAGAGGACAATCGCTCTCATCCATAAGGTTGAAAAATTCCCGAGCTGCATCATTCCTGAAAAAAACAGGTTCTGGACCCTGAACTTCTACAGTGAAGTTGTCGTCTTGAACACCAAAAGCATCACGAACAGCTTCATTAACCGGATCATCTTGATGTACTTGATTTCCTACTTGTGAGGTTCGAGGAAGATGAAGCCCATATCTCATACCACGTTGCTCACCATGAACCTCCCAGAATGTATATGCTTCTGGGAAAGGCTTTACAAGAAGATGTTCCAAAGCACAATCTCGTGTTTGCCACTTCTTAAACTTGCATCGCAAACAAGGACACACGATCTTGCCATTAATTCTAGCATGAGAGAAGGCAAAATCTAAGAAAGTGTTCAATCCCGCTAAATATACAGGAGAACTACGCTGCAACTTGATCCATGACTTATCCATACGTAACAAACAAATCTAGGATATAACATAAATGTTGATACAATGTTTAATTACATTCAAAGCAGAACTTGGGATCTTTAAATGCATGGAATGGTTTGTAGCGGTTACAAAACCGCTACAACAACAGTTGCACATATACGAGACACATTTGTAGCGGTTGAAACACCGCGACAAAATTGAATCCATAATCCCGCCAGAGTTCTGTAGCGGTTAGATAACCGCTACAACAACCGCTACAAAGTGATGACCGTTGACATTTGTAGCGGTTGTGGATGGAAACCGCGACAAACTTTGGCGCCCTTTCATCCATTTCAAAATTCAATTTTGTTGCCGTTAGTTTCCACAAAACCGCTACAAAATGATGACCGTTGACATTTGTAGCGGTCTCTTAACTGCGACAAACTATGGTGCCCTTTCATCCATTTTAAAATTCAAATTTGTTGCGTTTTATCCATTTAAACCGCTACAAATTTTAGTGTCACTATTTAGGATTTAGGGTTAAAATTTTAGGAAATATTTTTCACTACGTTATTTATTCTACAATATCTATTTTATTTGACTATAAGTCACATTAAAAACGTAATATAAATGAGTTATAAGTTTTGAAATAACGTACCGAAATTAATGATACCAAATATTTAACTAAATCATAGGTTAAACAAACCAAATATTTAAACCAATATAAACAAATATCCAACGGTAAAAAATGAAGTGTTCAAGATAAAAACTAACTATCAGGAGCATGATCATCAAGTCCTGTCTCAGGGGGGACTGTCTCAGGGGGGTCTGTGCACGACCAGAGTTGACAACGTCCTCGTCATCACCGACTCTCTCCTGCCTGCGCCTATTCCTGGCCTCCTCGTCGACCCTCTGTGCAGCCTCATGTACGGAAACCTGCGCAGCAACCTTCTCAGCAATGATCGCATCAAAAGCCTCCGATGGTGGCCTTCTCCAGCTGGAGGGTCCGGTCGCAGAGGAGGAGCCCTTCTGGTAGACCATGCTAGGCCTGGCGCCAAGCCCCATTCCCTTAACGCGGCCAGGATGTTCGACTGGGCCCACAGCAGCTTTCAATGGGGCCGTAGGATTCACAGACCCCTGTGACTTCGAGGTCTGCGACGCTCGCAGCTCTGCCTCGCTCTTCTCAATCCGGGCCTGACGCACAGAGTTCATGAACCATTAATAAAATAATTATATCAATTTAAATCTACAACATTCATTATATAAATAATGTTTTTTTAACTTACTATTATCTCCTCTGCTGCCTCAGAGGTCGGCGTCCCATCACGGTGTCTATGGGTGCGTGTGAACAACTTCCCATAGTTCGTCTAACGGTTCTCCTCCCGAGCCTTCTGTTGCTGAAAGAATTAAAATAATATAAACTTTGTTATTTCAAAAACAAACAATCAGCATGTTAACTTTCAACATTCCATCTCACTGTAGGTCACAGCAAAGGTCTTGGTCCCTGTCGTGTGATGGACCTTCTGTTGTGCCCGCCTTCTTGTGTTCCTATGCGACAAAGCTTGCAAGGAGGAGGAAACAAAATTTTAATTTAAACTATATTTAAATTATCAATTAAGTGAAACTATTAATTAATTTAAACCAAATGTAAACTATAAATTAATTTAAATTACATTTCAACAAAACAAATATTTAAACTATATTTAAATTATCAATTAAGTGAAACTATTAATTAATTTAAATCAAATGTAAACTATAAATTAATTTAAATTACATTTCAACAAAACAAATATTTAAACTTTATTTAAATTATCAATTAAGTGAAACTCTTAATTAATTTTAACCATATGTAAACTATAAATTAATTTAAATTACATTTCAAAAAAACAAATATTTAAACTATATTTAAATTATCAATTAAGTGAAACTATTAATTAATTTAAAGCATATTTAAACTATAAATTAATTTAATTACATTTCAACAAAACAAATATTTAAACTATATTTAAATTATCAATTAAGTGAAACTATTAATTAATTTTAACCATATGTAAACTATAAATTAATTTAAATTACATTTCAAAAAATTTAATTTAAACTATATTTAACCTTCAAATTAGATAATGTTTACACAAAATTAAACTATAATTAATTAAAAAAGGTACCTGCCCATTTGCACCCCTCCTATAATGGACGAAACCCGCCCAGTGAGTTGGTTCCACGCCGTCTGGGACGTTCTCGATCAGCTGCTGCAGAGGAATAGTGTCATTTCCATTCATACGGTTGTAGAGACGACCCCTCCGACTCTTCCACCCTTCCCCCAATTTCATCAGAACGTACCTCTTATGCTGTTCGTGCAACTTAAACTTTTTTTGTATCATAATTTCATTATTAATTATTAATGAATTAAGAAATAAATAAGGAAAGAAAGAAACTAAAACTTATAACTATTAACATGTAAAATTTAATTAAACAACATTGACTACCTGCAGAATGTCGGCAAACGCCTTGTCCTTTATTTACTTCGGCACATGCTTCCAATCGTGGAAAAAAATCGGGAACCATGCCCAATTCCCGCCAAATTCTGACAAGAATCGGTTCATCAGGTGACCACCACTGCCGACCGCCTGGTTTGTGTCCTCGTTCCACGGGACTATGACCTGATACCCGCCATCTCCCCATCCATCTGAGTGAGAGCGGAAACATCCAGCGTCCTCTTGCTGATGTTCCCAAGTCTATCTGCAATATTAGAAAAAATTGAATTAAACGTACCGAATTTAAATTAATTTCTCCCAAAAAAACTAATTACATATACCTTCGACATCCACCAAAAATCCGGTGGAACGCGAAGACGTCGGTCGGGGGTTCCCATGGTCCCGCTGGTTTTCCCGGTCGATGAACTGCTCCACTTCCGCTTTGGGAATGTCAATATGGATCTCCTCATTCTCGTCTAAGTCGTCCAACGACAAACTTGCTTCTCGATCTCCCCCTACAATCCCTAGGGTCTCCGGGTTTGGAATTTCTTCATCGGCGAAGAGATCGGCAAACTCGCCCTGCCCCTGAGAGGGCGGAGGTATATGTCGGGCCCCACGCCCTCTCGTCCGGCCCCCTCTACTACTCCTGCCCCTTAAACCCCTTTTCTCGGGGACAACTGCTTTTCCCTTTCCCTCATCTTTTTCAGAAACCATGATGTTGAAAGGTAGAATTTTAAAAGTAAAAGCTTAAAAGGTAGGTTGAAAAGTAAAAAGGTTGAAGACTCAAAACCGTTAGAAGTTGTGACGGTGAAAATGAGAAAGTACTGTTTAAAAACCGCTACATTTTGTAGCGGTTTCCCTAAGAAACCGCTACATTTTGTAGCGGTTTCCCTAAGAAACCGCTACAAAATTCAAATATTTGTAACGGTTATAACGTCACTGCCGCAACAACCGCTACAAAGATGCCTCGTTCTTTGTGATATTTTGTAGCGGTTAAGTAACCGCTACAAAACACTTGACCCTTGCAATTCTGTAGCGGTTATGTAATAACTGCTACAATTTGTCCAGAGTATGTAGCGGTTATTCTCCATAACTGCTACAAAATGAATTTTTTTTCAAAAAAAAATTCCAAACTAATTAGTTTGCTTCATAAACTAATTAGTTTATGAATCAAACTAATTAGTTTGGTAAAAATATTTAAAATAATAAACCCTCAACTCATTTAATTTTTTTCTTTAATTTTTCCAAAAGTGTCCACAGTATAATAAATTAAACATAATGAAGTAACCGAAAATAGTCCAACATGTCCATGGGGATTCGGACTCAGTATAGCCGCCGATCTCCCACGAAAAACTCGCTGAGTCATTTTCATCAGAGATATTTTCATGAGAGAAAGGTGGCTATAATGGAACCCAATCTCCAATCGCATGTTGGACTATTCTCAGAAGTGTAGAAGTCTTGCTGAAGCCAAAGAAATGAGTTAACCTTCGCTTGTCACTGAACGAATTTCCTCGTGAGGATGAGAGAGGCAAATATTTGCAGCACTCATCACCTGAGATAGGAGATCAGCGCTGCTGATATATGCATGTCTTCGACGACCATGCGAGATAGTTCATTCAGTTACAAGTCGAAGATTTAGTAATTCCTTTAATTGTTATAATTGATGTACGGACCTTAAACCTTATTTATAGTGTGAATATTTGTAGCGGTTACCCACGAAACCGCTACAAAAATGTAGACTTTGACGCGGTTAAGGTCACTCTTCCCGGTGACCGCGACAAAATTGTGTCGTTTCGTTTATTTGTAGCGGTTGTGGTGATGTAACCTCTATAAAATCACCGCAACAAAGTTGGCGCCAACGTTGGCGCCACTTTTGTAGCGTTTATCGTCAAATAACCACTACAAAACCACCACCAAAAACATTCCCGCCATTGCGCGCCAAGGTGGCGCCAAATTTTTTACGGTTTTTGTTGTGTTAACCGCTACAAATATAGCAGCAGTAATGTCGTCATGGCTTCTGTTACTAATTAGTGGTGGTTTAGGCATAAAACCGCTACAAAATGGTATTTTGTAACGGTTATTTTGCACCGCTACAAATTAACCGCGACAAAAGATGGTTTTTTTTGTAGTGCCTTAGTCTTGTAAAATCTGGATATGTATGAAATGATTTGTAGAAGGGTGATAGACCACCTAGAATAGGAGTAGGCATCAGGTTTATTAGACCAGTGGTTGTGCTAAAAGCTTCCCACTAATAATGTAAAGGCATTTTAGCTTGTGCAAGTAAAGTTAGACCAAATTCTACAATATGCCTAGGTTTTCTTCCTGCCCTTCCATTCTGAGCAGATGTATGTGGGCACAAGTGTCTAAAATGTAACCCCTCGTCCTTGGGTTCAACTGGCAAAGGGGTCGGACTTCCTCACCTCAAGGGAGGGGGTTCGATCCCTGCGTTGGTCAAGGCGCTGGGGGAGGCATCCTAGGGGTCTAGGAAGCAGTGGAAACGCTGGTAGAGGTGGAGACATGTGTACTCTCTGTCCAGTATGCCCTATGGACTGGGCTCCAAGCGCCCTGCCCTTGGATTGTGGGTGAGCCCAACCCCTTTCCTAAAATTTTCTTATCAAAAAAAAAAAAGTGTCTAAAATGTATACCTGAATCTTGAAGAGTTTTAGAGAAACTTCTATACTCTCCTCCCCAATCACTTTGAACAGTTTTGATTTTACTTTCAAACTGATTTTTTGCAAAAAAAATTTAAACTTAACAAACATAGGTAATGCTTCACTTTTTGTTTTGAGAGGATAAACCCATGAATAATGACTGTAGTCATCAAGAAATAGAACATAGTATCAAAAACCATTGAGAGATGTTGTTGGTGCAGGACCCCACAAATCAATGTGTATCAATTCAAGAGGTTTGGAAGCATGAGATTGTGAAGATTTGAAGGGAAGAGAATGAGATTTGCCAAACTTGCAAGGTTCACAAAAAGGTAATTTCTTCTGAGTTTCAAATTACAATCACCAATAATTTGATTTAACACCCTATCATTAGGATGACCAAGTCTACAATGCCATAGGTTCCTACTAGAAATAAAATTGTTTGATTGTGCTGAGTTATCTGCTTCTTTTTCAGCAACAAAAACTAAGTCCATGATTCCATCTGCCTTGATGTTTGAAACTCTAAACATTCCTCCTTGGGTTGGTACCCCTTTCAATATTATCTCCCCTGTTTGTTGTTCCTTCACAGTAAATCTATGTTTGTTAAAAATAACATCAGCATCATTGTCATCAGCAATTTTATAGACACTTAGCAGGTTCTTAGTAATGCTAGGAGTGTATAAGACATCATTTAACTTCACTATTTTGTTAGGAATATTTGAGACTGTGGTTGAACCAATCTTTTCTACCTTAATTTTATCACCGTTACCAACAATAATGTGCATCTTTCCAGTAGGCTGACTTTGATTTTCAATGCAGGTAGCATCATTGGTTACATGGCAGGTTGCTCCACTGTCCGGTACCATCCATCATCACCAACAGTTTCAAGTGTAGCCCAGTAGGCTGCAAAATCAGAGGTAGAACCTGAGGTATTATGATCAGTACTAGTTTTCTTTTTGCTGTTTTTGACAATTTCTGTCAAAATGATGGAAGCAAGTTTTAACAGTGTGACCAATACGATCACACAGCTGACACTGTGGTCTATCATACTGGGTACTGTTACAGCCACCATTGTGGTAGGTGCGCCTTCCCCTGTTTTGATTCCAGTGGCCTCTTCGGTTTCTGCCACACCAAGGTCCACGTGGTGAGTAATTTTCAGCCCTAGTATAGTTGACAAAGTTTGTGTTAACTGATAGATTTGCCAACTGACTGAGTTGCTCCATTCGACTTTCATAGGTTAACAGCGAAGATTGAAATTCAATCCAAGTTAGATCACTTGCTTCTCTACTAAGTTGAACAACAATGGGATTATAGTCGACATCTAAACCAGCAAAAACCTGGATAATCAGATCTGGCAGACAGATAGAACAGCCAGCAATAGCAAGCTATTCAGAGATGCTCGTCATCTTGGAAAGGTATTCAGATATTTTTGAATTTCCTTTTCTGGTTCTCTGGAAGTCAAACTTCAACATTAATACTCTAGATTTAGTTTGAGCACTAGCCACTTGTTTTGCAGCTTCCCAAAGACCAACAGCACTTTATACAGCCACCATTTAACAAAATGTTTCTATTCACTCTTGTCTCGCATGGAATTTTTTTTATACAATCCATTACTTATACCTTTAGATAGTTACAAACTTACAATATTGTGTTACTACTCTATATATATAATAATTTACATTCAAGGGAGAACTGCTTAAAAGTATGTCAGAAAGAAACTTGTGTTTAGGACCTTAAATTTCTTTTTTATAAGCTTAGGACCATAAATTTACTTTCTTTTTTATTTACCAGATTGAATGCAAAGTTCACTGCATGACATGCATTGAATGGTTAATAGGTAAAGTTCACCATATCCGTATGAAGTCAACTTTCCAGGTCTTTGTTTTTTCCTTTTTTTTTTTGCCCAAAAACGATCTATTTTATTAATATCAAAAAATCAGGAACTACAAACACCAATAGCCGAAGCCAAGTAAAACACTCCAAAACAACCTATGGTTACAACCTATCACACAACTTTACCACCTAAGAACTATAGTGTAGAAAACAACAATCTGTATTAGTATTACTGAGGAAACCTATAACAGCAAAATAACTAGCTAAATCCACCTACTTATCAGACCGTTGTAGGTGTTGGGATCCATACACGCAGCAGAGTAAAAAAATTTACGGATCCCTTAGGCGGATCGCTCAACGGCGTTTAAATCAAGGTTTAGGGTTTCCGAATCGTACCTTTGCAGAACTGTTTGAACTGGTGGGCTACCTTCTCGATCGCGGGCCGACTCTTTAGAATCGCCTTCCTCTACCGGTATCCACACGAACGGCCTTCGAAACACGAACGGAGGCGTGCTAGCGCCTCTGAACTGTGCGTCTCTCTATTTTCTATCTAGGGTTTCTCGCGGCTTTCTAATACGCTCGACAAAATGTCCCGTAAGTTTTTCTAAACCTACTAGGCGTATTATATTCAAAAACAATTTTGAATTTGGATTAAAAAAATATTAATTAAATCTATCTGATAGATCTAATCAAATCTATTTATTTAATCCGAATTAAAAAGCCCTCTGATTTAATTTATATTTATAAATTAAATCAAGATATGATATCGTTATATTTAATTTAAAATGAGATCTGATATCTCAGTTCAAATTAAATCTGATATGCAATATCTTTATTCGAAAAATAAATCTGAGATACAATATCTCAATTTATTATAGTTATTTAATTTACCAAATAAATTAAATACTATATATAATAATATTATTGTCAATAAATAATATCATTATTATTTTCAAATTTAATATATATTAAATCAAGATATGATATCATTATATTTAATTTAAAATGAGATCCGATATCTCATCGAATTTAATATATTTATATATGCATATATATATATATATATATACACACACATCCTAGATTAAATAAGTATTCATTAAATCTTAAACACATTTAAGATTCAATGAATCTGGACACTCTTGCTCGTGTTGGGCCATTCTTGTGTGCGACCACAGGCCCACATGAGATTGGCAAATGGGCCAATACTGTACCAGCCCACAAGTCGCAAGCGGCCTCTAGCAAGACATTGCGACTACCCAATTCATATGGGGATCGTTGATAAGTACAATGACTTGCCCCTAGGGCATAATTTCCAACAGTAGGCTCTATCAATCAGCCCACTCCACTCCTATTATGCACACCATCCGGATTAACACAGGCCTTCTTGGCTAAGTCAGAATCATGGAAGAGAAAATTGCTTAAAGAAAATGGAATAGAGGTCAACCAATCTGGCTGATACATTTTCTTTGTTGCTTTTGCTGCTATCCAATCCGCAGCTTTATTGCCATCACGAGAAACCAGTTATAACGTCACACCTTCCACTGCCTCCGACAAGCCTCGAACCTCCTGCACTAAATCCCAACTTTGCCATTCGCACCCACGTGTAGACGTGTCAAGCTTAGTTCTGAATAATATTGCCTCCTTGACAGCAATGCATTCTGTCATAAAAGGAGAACATGCCTCCACAGCTTTCCCCAATCCCCCAGTTAGCTCTCCCCTTGAATTCCTGCAGATTAACCCTATACCAGCCTCAGATGTGCTCATTTTACAGGCACCATCCACATTAATTTTAATGGCGTTGCCTGTAGGAGCTACCCACTGGAGATCACGCTCTAGATCAGCAATGAATAGGCATTTTGCAGATTCCTTCCTTTTAGCCTTTGCATTCCAATACTCCTCCACTTGCTGATTAACTACTCTGACCACCTCCTTAGCATCTGGTTTAATACCACTAAAAATCCAGCTGCATTTTTTCTTCCAAACCCACCAACACATGGTGGAGAAAAGAGATTTACCATAGTTATCCAGTCTAGACTCACCTGCAAGCATGTCATACAGCCATAGCTCACATCTTTGCATGGACCATTTGCTGAAAGTCAGTCCAAGAGGGCAACCAAACCAGCAGAGTTTGGTCCATGGACATAAGAACAACAATTGTTCAATAGTCTCCAGGTCTTTGTTTTATTACTATTCTTTAGTTGACAAATTCTTAAGCTATTTTATTTATTATCAATTTGTGAGGTAAACCATATTAGTACTTCTTTAATTTTTTATTTATTATACATCCACTTGCGAATTTGATGTATTATTTTAAATAATAATGTGTGCCATAGATGATAACAAGTTATTATATTATTTGTCAACATGTTAGGTGATTTGTTTTGGTTTTATTATAGGCTAAAGTATATGTTTGGTCCTTTATGTTTGCCTTTAGTATTATTTTAGTCCCTTAAGTTTGTAAAGTACACGTTTGGTCCCTGAAAGTTAACACCGTTAGTTTAACTTAACGGAAAATACTAACTCAACAATTTTTAGCGATGACTGTGCAATTAAATACTGACCAAACATGCTTATATGTTAATATTTTAATAAATTAATATTTTAAATCCAATTAGTTGAAAAATATTTAATTTTCACGGACTATTATTCGGTTTTTCACTGTTTGAAAAGATTAAATACTTTTTTTTTGTCTGTGAAGATTAAATATTTTTCAACTAATTGGATTTAAAATATTAATTTATGAAAATATTAACATATAAGCATGTTTAGTCAGCATTTAATTGCACAATCATCGCTCGCCATTGTTGAGTTAGTATTTTCCTTAAGTTAAACTAATGGTGTTAACTTTCAGGGACCAAACGTGTACTTTACAAACTTAAGGGACTAAAATGATGCCAGAGGCAAACATAAAGGATCAAACGCATACTTTAGCCTTTATTATATGATCCAATAGCCTGTGCCAACAAGCGACTTAATATAAATAAACGTATACATTGACGCACTCAATGTAGAAATAAATAAATGTTACCAAGCGAGATCTCTAGGTCAATAATTTATCTCGTATGTTATTTGATCTATGTAGCCAATTTCACCTAGTGAGATAAGACTTTTGTTATTGTTGTTGTTGGGCTGCTGCAGCAACACTCACATTTCGATCCATCGTCTTAAATATTATATTCATTACTAATTAGTATTGGTAATTACCAGCACTCTTGTTAGTGCAACGGTATTGAGATTAATTTCTCCCCCCATGGTCCTGGGTTCGAACCCCCCCTCCCCTATCGCCTTGTAATAAAAATTAGTATTGGTAATTAAGGATCAGGATCATTAATTGCTTCAAAATATCCGTGAGCAAAGACATTTTCAGATCAACACATTAATTTGACTTTAGTTTAGGATCAAAAAAAATAAAAAATCGATAGAGAACCCAAGAGCCTTAATAATTATATGAATAATCCCGTTAAGTAACACGTTAATCCCGTTAAGTAACAATGTTCCCTTCATAATTGAACTTCCTTTTATCTCCATAAATCAAGAAGTTGTCCTAATTGAAAATTACTTTTTTCTACCAAACAACATAATACATAATAGGAGACTCGTTTTTTTTTTTTTCTGAAAAACATAATAAATACTAGTGAATTCAGTTAAGATCTATTAATCAATAAATATAACCTATGATGATTTTTTTAATTTCTTTTTTACATTCCTTCATAATTGAATATTGTTTTATGTTCATAAATTAAGGAGTTATCATAATCCCAAATTACATATATGTGTGTGTATCCAAAAATAATAATAAATACTAGGAAATAGTTTGAATCCATTAATTAATGAATATAATTTGTTGATGATTATTTTCTAGTTTTTTTTATTCCTTGATAATTGAATTTCATTTTATCTCCATAAATCAAGGAGTTACCGTAATTCAAAAGATATATATATATATGAGAGAGAGAAGAGATAAATTATCTTCAGTGACCCCAAAAACTACGTTATTTTGGATTAATGAAGGGTGTTTTCGAAATTTCATTTATTTTTTTATCATATAAATTTTACCGAAACACCCTTCATTAATTCATCTAAAATTACACACACACCCTTCATTAATTCAAGACGATGTAGTTTTAGGGTTCGAGATAACTTTTCTCCAATGACCTGGAGAAATACTTTTCCCTATATCGGCTCAAGCATAAAGCAGAGAAATGTAACAGAGTCACACATGTCAGAAGCCGATCAACACCGGGAGAAGATTTTCTCATAATCCTTTTCTCCTTTTCTTCTCCTCAGCCCATCTGGGCCATTGATTGGGAAGAGGAGAGAGATGTTAAAATAGTATTGTGATTGATTGGATGGATATGATTTAAAGATGATAAGGGATAATGAAAAAAGGATGAGGAGAGAAACCCAACCCATCAACACCCGAAGGAGAAGTGGCAAAGTACCGTAATTTAAAATTGCCCATGTTTAAATAGAGAGGATCCTCTGGGGTGGTTCTTCCATGTGGAAAGGTACTTTCACATTAACAGCATATCCGAGCACAAAAAGCTGGAAGCCGTAACGGTGTGTCTTGAAGAAAGAGCCTTGAATTGGTCAATGGAAGGAAACAAGAACCCCTAGAGCAGTTGGAGCGAGTTCAAACAAGAGTCGCTGAAACGATTTCATTCCTCTCATCGTGGGGGAGAATACCAAATTCTATTTGCAACAAAACAGGAACATTGTGGACGAGTTTAAACGATTGTCTATCCTACTAAAGGATAGATTGAACCAGAGATCCAAGCAGAACTGAAGTTGCCGATGTGAAGATGCTAGAGGAGTTAATGGAGAAGGCAATTCATGCTGTTAAGAAGAATCAACTGCCGGAAAATGAGAAGAGCTTTAGGTTTAACAAAACGCAATGCGGAATCAATGGGCTTAGGTGTAACTCGACTCAACAAATTCTGGAAAATGAGTAATGCACGCACCCAACCCTGACGGAGGAGTAGTCTCCATCAATGTGCACACGGACAACACGGAGGCAGAATTGAAGGCCATTGATGCAAAAACAGGGAGTAGCACAACAGTACTAACTTGGGCCAGCAAAGGAGGCGATTTTAGCAGGCTTTCAGACACCGAAATTGCTCAAAGAAGGGAGCTAGGGCTCTGTTTTAAATTTTTCGAAATGTTTGGACCCAACCATGTCTAAATAAACACAAAACTTGCAGATGATTTTGTTGGAGATGGACACTGAGGACGACCCAAGGGAAAAAAAATCAATCATTTGTAGTGGAGAAGCGTGTCTGGAAGCTTAATTCCAATTATCAACTTGAGGACAAGGTGAAGCTTCAAGGGGAGGGTAATGTTAAGACTGCTTTTGAGAACCTAGGAAAATACATGTAAAAAGAAAGGGTACTTTTGTTGGCTAGAGGTTTTACTGCTACTTTGAAGAATGAATTGAGAAATAGAGTGGCTATAGGACTACCATAGTTAAGGTCTATGAGTTGGGGTCTGTGAGAGGTACCGTGAGAAGGGCAGTGAATAACTTGGAAGTGGTTTTTAGCCCTTTGGGTAAAGAGTGTTATCCCTCTCGAAAGAGTGGCAACCACTTATGTGTTTATGTTAGGATTTAAGTCCTAGTTGTTCTGTTTGTGTTTTGTAGCTTTTGTTCTTGTCTTTTCAGTTTGTAATTGTTGCCTCCCCTATTTTGTCATAATGTTTGTTGTATCTCTTACTGCAGTGATTTTTAGCTTTAAATTGTATTCTCTTTGTAAATTTGTCTTCATGTATCAAGGGTTATAACACTATATTCAAAATAGGTGCTTGATTAGACATATGAAGAACAAAACCACCTATGAATTGTAGATAGGAAGGAAACCCAACATTAGATATTTGAAACCAATGGTTGAAAATGTTTGATTCACAACAATGGAAAGGAACAGTTAAGATAATTTTATGATAGAAGCCATGAAGGAATATTGTCAAACTATTCAATAGTTTTCGCTCTAAGCTTTTTATTAGCACTTGAACCATTCAAATTACGTTGTAGGCTTACTTTGGGTAAGGTGCTGATACAGTCATAGCATATGGTGCTCTTTTGCTACAACTAACGACCACTGCAAAAAAGTCAGGTTTTGCGGCGGAATTTTTCCGTCGCAAAACCTACATTTTCCGTCGCAAAAATAGGTTGCGGCGGAATTTGCGACGGAAAACACGCCGTCGCAAAAAAGGGCCTCGCAAACCCTTTTTGCGACGGAAAAAATTATTTTTCCGTCGCAAAAAAGATATTTGCGACCGAAAATCATCTCCCTCGCAAAATATTGGATTTTGCGAGGGAAGTCTGTTCCCTCGCAAAAATCCAAAACTTTGCGAGGGACAGAATTCCCTCGCAAAATGATGGATTTTGCGAGGAAAGTCTGTTCCCTCGCAAAAATCCATGATTTTGCGAGGGGACATAATTCCCTCGCAAAATGATGATTTTGCGAGGGAATATGTTTCCCTCGCAAAATTCCAAAACTTTGCGAGGGACAAAATTCCCTCGCAAAATATTGGATTTTGCGAGGGAATATTTTTCCCTCGCAAAATCAATATTTTGCGAGGGAACATTTGTCCCTCGCAAAAAGATTGGATTTTGCGAGGGACAAATGTTTCCCTCGCAAAATCCAATTTTTTTCAAAAAAAATAAATAATCAGAAAAAAATATAAAAAAATGAGAAAATAAATAGACTTGTATATCATAAAAAGAAATTGTAACAGTCATAAGAGTTTACAAATTAAAAACAAAATATTACAAATTATAATGTTGTGACCAAAATGAACTAAGAAAAAGAAATCTAAACAGCAGCATTATGATCATCGTTATCACCAGCGATATCACCACCAGGAGTTCCACCCTTTTCCTTCAATAGGACCTGGATAAGTGCCGCATCTCAGCAAGCATCTCTCCTTGCTCCTTCACCTTCTCTTCTTGCTCCTTCACCTTCGCTTCTAACACCTTCACCCTCTTATCTTCTACAAAACCAAAATTACAAAGTCAGTTTATGTTTTTGTACTTCATTTAAATAGACGAAGGAATAATGGTTTGCGATTGATAGCAAAAGTATTACGTCTACTGCAGGAACACCTGTAATAGTGCTGGATGTGCGCTTCATAGACGACTTCAGTTCGGCGCGAGAGGCACCCATCCCGAAAACTCTCCCCTTCTTGTTAATCCCGCCTACGGCTGAATGAAGAGACTGTTGTTATCGGAATGAGAGGACGACGGGTCGTTCTCAATCTGTGAGTCTCTCTCCTGCGTCAGCTGGTGATAGTTGTCCTACAAGCACAAAAATAGATCACAAATAAGACATATGTAATGAAATAAATATGTTACTCTTTAAAACAAATATTAAATCTAATTAATCTCTCACTGCGAATTGCTGGGACTTGGCATTAATCCATCGCTTGCCACCGCCTTCAATCTGCTGGGAATGAGTCCGCTCAAAAGTGGTCCAAGAAATCAATTCTGGAGGAACATCCCCAGACTCTATCTGCAAAAACAAATGAATAACCATTAATTCATTACTTCAAAGTAAAAAATATTTAAAGCTAAAATAGAAAATAACATATACTTACAATTCTGCGTCGATGCTCACTAAATGGAATGCAGCCGCCAGCATATGACGGTCCATCCATATGGGCCCTATTTAATTTATTTTGTTCACTTTGCTTTATAAATTTCTCGTCCGTGGTCCATCTTTGAAATAATTGTTCTAATAAGTTTGCAATTGATGAGAACAAATTAATAACCATAAATCAAAAAACTTACCAAGAACTCATTGAACCAAGCGTCCCGATTATCCTGAGGAATCTCGTCCAACAAGCCCAAGGTTGATTGAAATTACGGAACATTTGTTCCCTTATGAAACTCTTCACCGTCTTACGCGGATGAAACCTGAGAACAAAGAAAATGATGCAAATATTATTATTAGCATTCAAACTAAAGGTAAATAATCATAACATTACTATTAACTTCACATGACTTACTCGGTGGTGCCGACAGGACGGATCCACAGCTTCCCTGTCGCAGGATCCACTGTTCCCCAGGCTGGTGTGTTGGAGGAACTAACTTCCCCAAGTTGGCTTTGAGGCGACGCATCTGCCTCTTCTTTGCGGAGAGATAGGCACACCTCTACCGCCCATAAGAGTCGGTAGTAGACGGTGAAGATGAAAAATAAAGTGGCGGCACCTCTGGGAAGAGTGAAGCCCTCTGCCTACAGAAGGGGTAGATGATGTCGGCCTACCCCCTCTGATAGGGCGTGGCCGGGAGCTACCACTACCACGTCCACTACCTGAACGCCCTCCCGGATGATCCATCTGTGAACACTTATAAATATTATATCAAAAAACATATAAATATAAGAAAATTACTTAATACAAAACTCACAAATGGATGAGAGTATCTAGTATAACAAATCGTCATAAACAAAAAAAAAAAACTAACTCAAATCATTCGGAAGATTCTTGTTCTTCGACCTCAGCCTGCACATCTTCCTCTGACGTCTCATAGTCGTCGAATTCCGATTCACTATCGGAGTAGATCTCTTCCGCCTCATCGTCTGATTCGTCATTGTCAATATTGATAGGAATCAACTCTAACTCCGCGATGGAATCAAAGAGATTGCTTGGTAGTGCGTCCTCGACAATAGTTACAGCACCTACATGTTCTACATCAGCTTGGAATGGTTCAGTCAAATCGTCATTTGTTTCTGACTTTTTCGACTTAGGTATAATATTCCGTGCTTTGGTTTTGATAACTCCCATCCACCCTTGGCGGGATGTGGGGTATGATGTATAATAAACTTGTTCCTTTGTTGAGCAAGAATGAAAGGGTCATAACTAGCGTATATCTCCTTGACCGGTTGATCTCAACATTTCCACATTTGTCCACTTTTGTCCCACGCGGAGTGTTATCAAACCACTCACATTTAAATAGAGTCACCGACTTGTCCCACTTGTAATCCAGCTGAATTATATCAATTAACTTCCCGTAGTAGTCGCCCTCGACCCGTCAACTTGGCCACCTCGACAACATACACCGTAATTGCAACTTTCCGTATTCCTGTTCGCTTCAAAAGTTGCAAACCGATACCCATTGACTACATATTTTTTGATTCGGGTAATTGTTGTTGCAGATCCGTAAGATAAACTCCACGCAACATCCTGGGGAGCTGATTTGTTTTGCACGATGCAGGATTGTAACCAATTAGGAAACTCAGCCTTCATGAATTGATCAATATCGAAATCCGACATCAAAGGATTTGTCGATCGAACACAATTAGAGAAGTATCTGTAACAAAAAAAATGAAATTAATACTTTAATACTTATCGTAACAGAATGTACCACTCCGCTACTTTCTTATCAATTCCTTCCAGAGTTGAGCTACAATGCTTTCCCACGACTCGGCGGGATAATTGAATATTGATATCGACCACTCGGTACACCACCATCATCGTTGCGAGGTACCCTCTCCATCTTGATATAACTTCAGGTGGATAATAGTATGAGGCAAATTTAGTGGCCTCTTCAACTAGAAACGCTTCAGCAATAGATCCTTCAACGTACCTTGGATTTTTGATCTTGCACTTAAGTGTGCGCAAAAACCTAAAGTGGAAAATCAAAGGACATTTATAACCTATAGCACAATGTGTTTCATTTAATCACAGACAAAAGAAATATATATATATATATTACCTTTCAAACGGATACATCCATCTATATTGTTGCGGACCTCCTACCCTTGCTTCGTAGGCCAAGTGCACACTCTCCTCCAGTGTAGTAACTTATCAACATTAAGCTTAGAAGCACAAATTACGGTGAAGAATAAGGAAAATTCTGTCAGAATAGTCCATATATGATTCGGTAGTGCTTTGAAAGCCCATGGCAACAATCTCTGAAAGAAAACATGACAATCATGACTCTTCATCCCGAATAACTTCACCTCGTTCATGTCGACACATCTTGACAAGTTGGATGCATAACCGTCCGGGAGTTTCACACCTTTAACCCATCGCAACAATTGTACATTCTGCTCTTTGTTCAATGCGTACGGCGCCCTAGGTTTTGAAGTACGGCCCGTGGCATTCTGCACCAAATGCAAAGCAGGCCTTCTGCAAATCGCTTCTATGTCACGTCTTGCCTTAACTGTATCCTTCGTCTTACCCTTGGTGTCCATTACGTGTACAGAATATTGCAAAACACATTCCTCTCAATGTGCATGACATCGAGGTTGTGTCTTAACAATTGATCTTTCCAATATGGTAGCTCCCAAAAGATGCTGCGTTTGTTCCAATGATCTTGAACGCCATATCCCTCGGGTTCGCTAGAACCCGCCCTCTTCAACACTTTGAATGTGCTTGACCTGTCCCATATTTCTTGGCCACTTAAACGACGAGGTTGATCGGACCGTTCAACCACATTCCGCTTGAAGTCTTTTCGTTTTTCCTAAGCGGATGATTGGGGGGCAAGAATCGCCGATGCTTGTCAAACCAACAGACCTTGTGACTATATTGCAAACTAAACCCCACATTTTGTTCGAGACATACCGGACATGCAAGCTTCCCTGACGTTTGTCGACCACTCAACATCCCATATGCGGGAAATCATTTATCGTCCACATTAAGGCAGCCCGCATGGTGAAATTCTGACTCAATGATACATCGTACGCAAGAACCCCTTCACTCCACAACATATTCAACTCGTCTATCAAAGGCCTGAGATATACATCTATTTTCTTTTTTGGGTTGGATGGCCCAGGTATTAACGCATTGAGGAACAAAAACTCTCTTCTCATGCACATGGAAGGTGGGAGGTTGTACGGAGTCACAATCACAGGCCAACAGGAATAACTCCTGCCCGTTTGGTTGAAAGGAGCGAACCCATCTGAACATAACCCAAGACGGACATTACGGGGATCGCCTGCAAACGAAGGATTGACCTCGTCAAATTTAAGCCAAGCTTCGGCATCGGATGGATGCGTAACAAATTTTTCATCCCTGTGATGCTCCGGTGCCATCTCATGTGAGCAAATTGTTTGTGGTGATGCATACAATCTCTGAAGTCTGGGCACGAGAGGAAAGTACCACATCTTGCTTAATGCATGAAAGGTCGTTTTCCGTCCATTCCTCACAACTTTGTATCTATCACGTTCACAGAATTTACAAGTAGTTCGCTCAGAATCTTTTGGTAAACCATTGTTATTGGGAGCAACCTTACTCATGATCTGCATCATTTCATTGTAACTCTTCTGACTCATGTGGTGATCAGTCTTCAAGCTTAGTGTTGCTAGGGTAGCCGATAACGATGAATATTCACTATTTTCAATGTGTTCACAACCTTCCCATAAAGGACGTTGCGCATCTTTAAGCATTTTATAGAACCTATCGGCTTACGGATTAGGATCCTCTCCCATGTACGATGGTTGAGTATGTGCACCGTCTCCTCTCCCATGTATGACGGTTCGGCATGAGTAACGGGATCAAAGTATTGCCCAATCGACGGTCCCGCGGCATCCATCACCAATTGTTCATATTGATTAAGGTTCTCTCGATGAGTATTGTCTCCGTAATAACCACTCGCTGTCTGTCGGACTTCCCCATGAAACTCCCAACAGTCATAATTCGCCATGAATCCTTTTTTACACAAATGGATTTTGACCGTGCTTGGATCTTGAAATTGCAAACACCTACATTTCACACACGGACAACTAATCGAGGTACTTGAATTAGTTGTGTGCGCCAAAGCAAATTGGATGAACTCTTCCAAACCCTCTAAGAATACTAGAGTAAGTTGTTTTTTCTGAGTTAGACGATTGTACATCCAACTCCTATCACGATCGCCTTCCATACTTCCCCAACCCAACCCTACAAAAAGACTTTTGGAACATAATACAGTGATACTAACTAATTCAGCTACCAACCTAAGTGGCAAATACAACTGGCCACTTATACCAACCAATTGCCACTTATTCAAGAAAGTGGCAAACAAACACATGCGGTGAATAAAGAGCGGATGGCGGCAAGCAACCGAGAGAATGAGGATAGTACACTAGAAGATGGGGACATGCATGTGGAGGGGCATGAATAATTCAGTCAAACTCTAACCATTGATCATCATTATATTAAAATCAAACTCTAATACTTTCACAATGGCCATGGCAACAATATTTAACCCATTAACAAGACCATTACAGAAGCTTCCCTATTGTTTTCATAGTACATGATCTACACATTACAGATCCTTCAAAGTTCTAGAATTTACCTTCAAAGAAAGGATAAAGAAATCTCCTTCAGCAAATTCCCTCAAGCTTTTTTGATGCCGCAAAATCTACTATCAACGTCTCTTTTCAAAACTAGTATATTCATTCGAAACATACAAACAATTTAAGAGCATGTTGAGATAAAGAAAAATGGGCTTCCAAGTTTAATTTAGATTTAAATAAACGTGAGTACCCTCTTATCTTCTACAAAACCAAAATTACAAAGTCAGTTTATATGTACTTTTACTATATATATAAATATATGTAAACACCAAGTAAAATGAGCTTTAATGTGATAAAATCTGTATATATGTAAATAAATTTTCCCTATTATTTCCAAAACAAAATCTGAAACATATATCCTTTTATTTTCCAAATGCAAAGATATATACATGCAGCAAATTCTTTCTTTCATTTCCAAATGCAACGCTTTACTTTTATATATATGTAAATGCATTCAAAAATAGATGTGCAGCGTTTATTACTGATATACATATATAATAGTTGGTTCCTTTAATATACACCATACATATGTGGCTATGTATTACTAAGGCCTTGGATTCCAACATGCATATATGTCGTGTATATATATATATATATATATATATATATATATATATATATATGTATGTATGTATGTATTTTATGACAGCCACATAGTTCCAGTTTTTGCTCTCTTTATATATATATGTGCAGCGAAATACACACACACAAAAACAGTTTAGTAGGATTCTTTATTATCTTCCTCATGCAAAGAAACACATATATGTAGGTATCAGCTTCATTCTCGTCTTTCCCATGTGCTTTGTTATATATATTAAACATCCTCTGTCTTGGCTCCTAAAAGCAGGGGTCCCCACGCAAGTGATAATATATATACCTATATTTACATGGTTGCAAAGTTTCCTTTTTCTTATTCTTAAGCAGCCAAGTTTCCGTTCTATATGTATCAACTATTACTATGTTTCCTACGTACAATGGCACTGACATAATTAAAATTCCTTTATCTTTCTTCTCACGCAGCAACTAACTCTGTAAGATAGTAATTTGTAGTTTTTGAACCATATATATACAACAACTTACTCCCACACCTATGTATAACATAACAGTACGTTTTGGTTTATCAAGAAGGAAAAGAACTCATTATTATTCCTTTCTAAACCATACTACGAGTGATATACGTACTAGTATATAAACCTTAAGCTTTTAATCCTATGGCTCTTTTATATATACTTATAAATATAAAAATTACCAAGTCAACAACATGCTTAATGTTGATCTATTGAAGTAAATGATTTTAAAAAAACTCATGAATCTATGGCATCATATAAAAATACTCGATAGTGAAGTTTCTTTTCTTAGGTGCAATGAAAATACATGCCTTTAATGTATGTATATATATATGTAGCAAGAACCTTCTTCTCATTATTATGCAACAACTATATCTATATTTATATACACACACACATAGTAACGTTTTTCTTATCTCTTCTATGTATAAAGTGTCATATATATATATATATATATATATATATATATATACACATAACTAAACCTGACAGCAAAGTTTTCAATATATGCTATGCCTATTCTTTCCAAATGCAAAGCCACGATACATATATGTATCAGCAACAATGTTTTCCTATCTCTTATATATCTATAGCGTTATATATATATAGTTACTACCCAAAGAACCGAGGCTTCATTTATGCTCAAAACTTACGTTGGAAATTCTGAAACAAGAGGAAAAGAAGTTCGATCATTTACCTCGGTAAAGGAAAGAGAACAATATCCAGAATCCAGAATCACCAGAACACACATATTACTCAATTGCACCAAAACACACATAAAGGAAAGAGAACAGTATCCAGAATCACCAGAATCCAGAATCACCAAAACACACATATTACTCAACTACTAACAAAGCGAACTAAGCAAAATAGAAAAGAGAGCAGTATCCAGAATCACCAGAAAATAGAAACTGAAAATAATCATCTCACGGTCAGTGAACTAACCTGAATTAGGGAGGATACAAGAGACAACCACGAGAATTGAGAACAGAGAAGCACAAGATTTCGAACCCTCAGGGTATTTGTCTATACCGTTTTGTTGTCTGGAAAATCAGAATCGATTGAGCAAAGGAAAATTCGAATCGATTGAGCAAAGGAAAAATACCGCCGAGAGGGGATCTAGAAAATTACCTTGGAGACGAGACGAGGACGAGAACCGGCAACTAGCAACCAGGAAATGGGGGAAAAAAGGGAGACGAGACGAGGACGAGAACCAGCAACCAAAGAACGAGGACGAGCAAACTACGGAGAGCCGGAGATGGAAGACGAGGTGGGGATGCGCCGATGCGAGACGAACCGAGTGACGGAGATAGAAGACCCGAGGCCGAGGCGCTGAGCTGAGTCGCTGAAGAAAGACCGGCGGAATGGGATGTCCGATGTCGGATGAGGCGAGAAGCTGAGCTGCTGAGTCGAATGTGAAGACTGAAGTGTGTTTTAAAAAAAAGTTAACCTATAAAATTTTTTTTAACAAAACGGTCACTTTTTGCGAGGGAAAACATTCCCTCGCAAAAAGGTCACTTTTTGCGAGGGAAGGTTAACTTCCCTCGCAAAATGTGGGAGCATTCGCGGGAAAAAGGGCGCCCATTTTCCACCATTTTGCGAGGGACAACTATTTCCCTCGCAAAATGGTGATTTTTGCGAGGGAAAAAATTTCCCTCGCAAAAAAGACCATTTTGCGATGGAAAAGATTGTCCCTCGCAAATTTGGGCCATTTTGCGTCGGAAAATTTTTCCCTCGCAAAATGGTCTTTTTTGCGAGGGAAATTTTTTCCCTCGCAAAGTCCGTCGCAAATGAAGCTTTTTCTAGTAGTGGACACAGAAGTAACCATTTCCTTGTTTTAATGTTTTGAAGATACAAAATGATTCCAATGGAGTTTATATACTTCATGAAGATTATTTGGCCTAATTGACAGCTTATTTTGATCATATTGGAGAAGGGATTCCTCTTCTCATAATTATCCATTCTGAATGTTGTTTTTACTACTCATATACCATGTTAAATCACATTTTTAAAGCAGAGTTACTGGTTGCATTAAAAACAAATCATCATTAAAAGATTTTGCTATATGTTATTCCTTTGGGATAGCCACATTTTAGAATCTTTTTTTACTTGTAAATTAATTTTAGAACCTTAAGACATACATACATGTATGTATGTATGTAAATGTATGTATGTATGTATGTATGTATGTAGATATATGAATGTATGTGTGTGTGTGTGTGTGTGTATCTATATAATATTAGTGTAGATTTTAACGTTTAGTTAAAACTGTCGAAATTTATTTAACTTCCAAAAAATTCTTACACATTTTCAAGAATTATATTATAGGATTATAAAAGAAAAATATCATTTTGTAAGAATTTGACAAAATTTTTCTTTTTTAGTATATATAAACTTAAATTGGTTTTGTATCAGAACTATTGAATGTAATTTTTGTAATACCCCAAAAATCCGTATCATAATTTGGTAAAAATTATACCTATAGAAAGTAGGTGAATATGGGATATCAAATATTAAGTTATAATTATTTTATTTTCTAAAGAGAAATCTCTTGGAAATTAGAGAATTTAAGGGCCAAAGTGCCAAATGATGAAAATGCCCCTAAGGGACATAAATAACTTAGGAAAAATTGTGAAAAATCCTAAAAGGCAAGGAAATAATTATTAAAATTGAGAGAGTATATTATCTCTAATTGTGGTAATTTGATAAATTACAAACTTGGAGAAATTGAATAAGAATGCTCAAAAAGCATTAAAATGATTAAAATACCCTTGTAAATTATAAAATAATGCAGAAGACATGGAAATGAAAATGTCAGAGCTAGAATTGTGAGGCAAGGGGATGTTATAATTAAGAAAATTATCAAATTGTGATAATTAAGTAATTAAGTAATATTGGGCTAATTACTTAAGCTTAAGCAAAGGAAATTCAGAGATAATTATGTAAAGCTCAAAAATTAGCGGAAAATGGTTGAAAATTAGTAAAAGTATATTTACTAATTAATTGGAATTTTTGAGAAAAATAGTTGAGTTTAGGTATTTTTAAGCCTAAATGCAAGAATAGACCAATAGGAAAATTTTGTAAAAAAATTATGTAAAAATAAATATTTAATTAATTAAAATAATTAATTAAATAATTAATCAAATAATAATAATAATAATAAAAGAAATAAAAAAAAAGGCAGAAAAAAAAGGAAAAAAAAAAGGAAAAAAAAAATATTCTTGCAACTTGCAAATATTTAAATAATATAATTAATTAAAGTGAAAAATGATGAATAGTAATTTAAAAATTAAGAAACGGATCCTATCTAGAGATCTAGGAATAGGAATTCCAAAGTCAGGGTAAAATATTGCTCAGTGAGTTTTTACCTTCAAGTGACCTCTTCCAAGTTAATTCCGACGTCGATTGTGTTTTTCCTAATAAAACAAAATAGGGAAAAATGTAGATAGGCACATTTTTGGATATGAAGAAAATAAATTCTAACTCAACATCTAGGAATGAGTTTGAATTTATCTAGACATATTTGGAATCAGTGAATTTATATAGACAAAATAGAAATGCGTTCTGAAACCGGACACGTTCGGACACGCTTTTCGAGAAAACTTCAACTGGACTGTTGGAACCCTGTAAGAGACCGAAATCTAAGTTAAATTAGATATTATTGATGAGGAAGAGAAGATCTTCAGAGTTATGAATTGAAGTTTGAGATTTCTCCGAAATCACGCGAATCGGCACCGATCGGAAATTCTATTAGACCGGGCATAAAGTAAGATGATCACCATTTGGACCACTCCCTTGCTGCCACATCACTCCCCTTATGTCGACCAACACCCTTTCATGGACAAGAATTTTACAACATTTTGGTCTTATTTTTCCATGGTTATAATCAAAGGAAAATTACAACTTTGGGCACAAAGTTGGTTTGTGAAAATTGCACAACTTGCCCACTTCTTGCCTATATAAAGGCATGCCTCTCTTCACAAAATCTCACACCATTTTCCCTTGTTTAGCCGAGCCTAGAGGGAGAAAGAAGAGAGAGAAGCTCTGGAAAATTTTGAAGAAGTCTTCAACTGTAAGTTATTCAGTCTTTAGCTTTTAAGTTCTAGTTTTTAGATCAGTAATTGGTAGAATTGTTAGTTAGATTTAGGAAGTATGGGATGAAATTCTTATTCTTGTTTTAAGCCTCATTGCATTGAAAAATATGCCTGAAGAGGTAAAAACATAGTAGGGATCGAGTCTCCGAAAAGTTGAAGCTTTTAAAAGTAGGGGTTGTAATGCTAGAATAGCCTTTAATTTTTCAAGTATGATTGGATATCATATGGGAGGGCTATTTTAGTCTTTATTTTCAAAAATCAAAATGGCGTCGAAGTTCTGGCGAAATTTTGGGAAGGAAATTAGTCAAAGTAACGAAGTGCTGGCGAAATTCCGCCAATTAGGGGTATAGGGGCAAAATGGTAATTTTTACCTAAAATACCAGTTATGATGTCAAATCACTAATAAAAGTGATATTACTCTTATAGGACGTCAGAAATCCTAGTTTGCTGCCGTTACACTTGTCCGACGAGCCGTTGGACGATTCGCCGCTTTCCGTAAAACGTGCCATTTCCGCAAAAGTACCGGGACCATCAAACGAAGGTACGTCAGCGTGTACCGTAATACCGACTCGATGCTTATAGTCTCTTATATATGATACGGATAGTTTGATAAGCCATGGTGGAACTCGTTTCTGGGCCATGCATAGTGACTAAGGTAATAAACTTAGAT
Source organism: Acacia pycnantha (assembly GCA_025563575.1). Lineage (NCBI taxonomy): Eukaryota > Viridiplantae > Streptophyta > Magnoliopsida > Fabales > Fabaceae > Acacia > Acacia pycnantha. The sequence goes on along the minus strand of JAMWYP010000174.1, from coordinate 142,238 downwards.
AATCACTATACAGCTTCACGGGTTATGGTTTTGATAATACCGTTATGTTTTCCTAGCGCTGAGGACACGACCGATCATCGTGGCACTGGTAAATAGTGCAGGCAGATAACTTTGCTTGTAGGGTAGTTGTTATTTAATGATCAAGGATCATTGCTGTAATTCATTTTAGAAATATCTGTTGATCATATACCGTTATATAAGCATGAGGTTAACTGCTACACGAGATCCGATGAACGTTGGATCTCAGCTCTTGCTATAGCATCACATCAAGGTCTGGAGAGAGAGACCAAGGACGGAGGATAAGAGTAGGCAGAGCGGACAGCACACATGAAGATGAAGACCACGTGAAGACCGAGTAATGATCGGCCGAGAAGATTTAAAGTCGTAAACAGATAATGTATTAATCTTTATGAACAGGCGATAAGATGCCGAACTATTGACCAGATTAGAAGGCAACCACGACAATGGAGGAACAAAATCTTGATTCGCAATGATGAGAAAAGGAATCCCAACGGCGACGAGAATAGAACTACGGTAACAATGACGGCCAAATCTGGCGGAGGGAAGGCAAAGAAATGGAGAGAGAGAGAGAGTATGTGTTTAGGTGAATAGATTTGGAGGGAAATGATAGAAATAAAGGAGTGAGAGTTTATGCTTGAAGTCCGTCATGAGAAGGCCAAAATGTAATGCTAAAAACCCAGAGCCATTTGTCTCCCCTGTGAACAGAATAGACAGAGAATCACTCACATTGAGAGAGAAGAAGAAAAAAATAAAAAAGATACGAGTGAGAATGCATCATAGAAAAGCTTCAAACTTGGCATACCCAAATATGGGTTTGAATCAATACATTACTCTAAGCCTTGAAGTTTGTCATTGGCGGGTGGCTTGTCACTTTTGGCTTCACAGCTGCCATAATAATCTATCTAATCTCAACTCGTTGTGATACTCGTTTTCCCTACCTCCAAATCCTACTGTTTATGATGCACAAGAAACAAAAACAGCTTGAGAAGAAGTATTCTTAGGAACTTTGAGGTCTTCTTTGAAGATATTAGATTATTCAATGGCAATGAAAGGAAGAAGGAGGCCACAAAACCTAACAGTGAGAACAAGAAAGAAAGAGCACAGTGATGCTAAAAAAAAAAAAGCAGAAAAGAGAGAAAAGGTGGGCAGAGAAAGTATATAAAGATAGAGAGCAGAGTTGAGATGAAAGATCTTCACTTGGAACCCACCAGTGAGCACTGAGACAGATCTTGCAATTTGATTGTGGCATTTATATTGTAATACCCTGATTTTCATAAATCGTATAAACATTGTATTTTGGCTAATTATTAGCCAAATAACAAAGGTGAATATGTGTCTCAAAGAAGTATAATCTATTGATTATATTTTTGTCTAAATTTTACTTTGGAATTAATTAACCAATGGTTAATTTTGAGACCACAATTAAGGATTGTAAAATATGATATTATTCTCATATTAAATCATGGTTTCTATAAACCATAAAAAACAAGAAAGGGTTATGAAAACACTTAAATTATTTAGAAGGAATTTACAATAAAATAGTGAGCAATTAAGCTTTCACTAATTAAAGCAATTATGTAATCTTTCATAATTTATCAAATGGCAATTAAAACTCTTGATTAGCATGGTAATTAAGGAATGCTAATTAATGTTGAAAAGTCAACAAAGTGAAATTAGGATCCAATGGCCAATATTTAATCTAATAAAGCTAAATCTAATGGTCTTAATTAATTAAGCCTTAATCCTTGGCAAAATAAATTAGCCAATGGGAGCACATGAACCTTTAGATATTTTGTGAATAGAAAAGCATATGCCATGGCCAAATGATAGCCATATTTTCGAAAATGGCTAGTGGATGGAGGGAGTTTTATATATTTAAATCCTTAATTAAGTCATGTAATGACATCATGATATTTTCCCCAAAAGTCCACTTGGTGTTTAGCATATGTGGATGATTAGGAGCCAAGTTTACTTTATGTCTAGTATGGGTGTATAAATATTAGCCAAGTTTACAAGACAAATATCCACAATGAGAAGCCCTAAAGTCTTTAAGGTTGATTAGTACATAAGATAATTAAGAAACTAATGAGAAGCCTTAGACCATGGGATTATTTAACAATGAAATATGGATTCCCTATTAGTAAAAGTGATTTTCGAAAAATGAGAAGGCCAATGGAAAAATGAGATTAACCTACTAATAATGATCTAATGAATTAGATTATGGAGTAAATTAATTAATTAATGTAAGATGCAATGCTAGGACAATTAAGCATTGGATTAGGAAGTTAATTAAGCTTTGTTAATTAGCTTTGAAAAGTCAACAAAGGAAACCCTTGCACCACAAGAGGCCACATGATCACTTGAAAGGTGGAATATGTGGAAGAGATGGTGGCCAACAATGCAAGAGGGAGGTTGCAAAAAAATGGAAAAGGAAGAGAGGGAGGGAGGGGGACGTTTTGTGTGTGTGTGTGAATGAGTGTTGTGAGCCTAGTATTAGGAGAGAGAAAAGTGTGTAGATATTTTGAGAGTTTAGAAACCATTGGGATTAATTCAAAGCACAAGTAAATGAGAGCCTATAGAAAATAAATTGTATCTTGAGATATGTTAATCATAGATCAAATGTAAGGATTTATTATGAACAGACATATTTTTAGCTTGGAGTAGGTTATCTCTAAAATCTTTTCCTCAACTTTTGGGATTAATCCTAAAATGATTAAAAGGCTAGTAAAAACCCCTAATGAAGCCATGATTGTGAGATTAGTAAGTTGAAGAAGAAGCTTGATTAAAACTACCATCTTTTCAACTAAATCTTATAAAATCTAGATATTTTTCTAATCACGTACACATGGTGAAGAATTGGCCAACAAGGCTTGTAGAAAGTGGAAGAGGATAAGAGAAGGAGAGAGGGGACGAAATTGGTGGAAGAGAGAAAGGGAAGATGGGTGATTATATTTTAAAGGAGGCCACATATGCTTCATTATAGCCATTGATGCAAAAGATGATCCAAAGGTTGAAATCCTTAGGTTTTTGCTATAAATAGAGGCTTGGGTTCTTCATAATTCTTCACACCCAAAAATCATTCTAAAGAGTAGAGAGAAGTGGGAGCTAGTGAGAAGTAAGAAGGAGGAGGTTCTTCAAGAGGTAAGCAAGTTTTTAGTTTCTAGTCTTTAGCTTTTGTAGTTCTTGAAGTTCTAGGTTAAGTTCATAGTTTAAATGTTGTTTTGATCTTTAATCTTCCAATATATTTTTAATTTGTTATCATGTTTTTATTGTTAAATATGGTTTGATTTCAAAAAATGGATGGAGAAAGTTATATAGCAAAATTTTGGAAGATTAGGATCAAAGTAGCGAAGCTCTGGCGAAATTTACGGGTAGAAATGTCAAAATGGGTGAAAATATGCTTTTTGATATTTTTCTAGGAAATATGATATTAATTATAATATCATGAAAAAGGAAATAATCCGACAATAATATATAGGATATCCGGGAAGTCCGAAGTCGGGTTCAAAAGGCCGGACATTTGGCCATTACACAGTGAAAGGTACGTTCGCGTACTGTATCACTAACTCTGATGCTTATAGTATGTTTATATATGATAGTGATATTCATAAACTAAGATGCTGTCTTAGTTCATTACTTTCACATTCAGCTTTACACGGGTTATAGTCTTATTAATACCGTTGAGTTTTCCTAGCTCTGAGGACACGAATGTACATCGTGGCACTGGTGAATAGTGCAGACCGGGATAACATACATATGCAGGGGCTGTGTATCTTTATTGCCTTACATATGTGATTATGTATTTCCTACATCTGTTATGGGCTTTTGTAGTGATTATTGCTGAAATGTCATGAATATCTGTCATACATATATTGTTTACATAAGCATGAGGTTAACCGTTACCTGAGGTCCGATGGGCATTGGACCTCAGTCTTAACTAATAGTACAGGAAAGGATCAAGGATTAGAGAGGGTACCGGTAGATGGAGCCGTAGAAAGGTACCGAAGGACGGAGCCGTGAGGAGGCACCGGTCGAGACAAGAGCCGGAAGAAGCTTAACAGAGCCTACTTTCTGGCATGGATCTAATAAGGTTACTTCAGACAGTTTGGTGCCGAAGGCAGGGCTAGTCTATGTGGGTCAGCCAATAAGCCACCGTGAACTCGGTGAGGCTCCCATGATAGACACCTACCTGGCCAATCTGTTTGATTAACTGAGTTAGGTTCATTGCCCTAGGTCTAGCTAAGGCTTGATCTAGATTGTATAGTTACCATGTAAAAGTTGTAATTATACAAGCTCTGTATATTGTATCACATGAATATTCCTTCGGGAATTTTTTAATATACCAGATATGTCAGGCGTCATCATATGTCGGGGCATTTTATTTCAGTTACTCATTGTCCAATTGTTAGTACATGATCTCCGTTTCCACATTACTCTGATGTAGCACCTCAAACTCTGTTGATTTTTCTAAAAACTATGTTTTCTTAAACAACAAGAGGTATGGAATTTGGGGTGTTACATATATCTAAGTATTTTAAACAATAAAAGAATTTATCAAATGCCAAGAGATAAAAAAATAGGAAAAATTTCATTAAAGGATCACTATAAAAACATAATATCTATTATCTATTGGCCCCAAATAATTCTGAAATTTCACTGTAGTCTCTTGAGCCATAATGAAATTAAGTTGAGCAGTGAAAAGATATTGTCACCCCAACGATCAAAAGATCTTACTGAGCAATGAGCGAGCAAGCATGGCATCCCAGCGGAAGAGTAAAATAGGAGGTTTGAATCGAAAACCTCGAAGCTTCATCTTATAATTATGTCCTCAAATCCCTTCTCTCCAATTTTTCTTCCTTCCCCTCCTCCCCCACCTTCCTTCATATTCATCTTCCCTTGACATCTCCAGCCATGACCCCCCAACTCATATGCCAAGTTTGGACCGTTTCAAGCTTTTCTTAACCAAAAAACCGTTTTAAGTTTGATGACTTAATTGAATCGCTCATTGACATTTGAATATCCCCACAATCCAATGAAACACTTAAGGTGAGTGTCTCAATATCACTTTTTCTCATAAAGGAAAAGTTTTGTTTTTTATTTCTGATTTTTTCCAACATTTTTTGGATAACGTGACAGAAGGTCATGTTAGATGCTACTACCTCAAATTCTAAATATGAGACCTAATTGACTTTGTTTGAAGAGATTAAAGAAGTCAAATAAATTACTTAATCATATCATATATTGTGTATCATTAAGCTATATATCAATTTATATGTCAAATAAATTAGTTTGAAAAAAAAAAATTAAATATAAATACTTTATTAAGATTGGAGGTAGTCATTTAATTAGCTTCCTTAATTTTCCCAAAAAATTCAGTTAGGTCTTCTATTTAAAACAGAAAATAATATAATAGAATTTCTGAAGGTGGCAGATGGGGGAAGTTTTACTCTGCTATATATCAAAAGCTTCAGCATGGTATTGTAATGGGGTTGTTTTTCGGGTAAAAGTGCCCTCATGAAAGTATTTCAAATATATGGTTACAAGCCTGAGAATGCTACTAAGACATAATTTGACAATATTTTTCTTGTAAAATTTTATTAGTAATTTTGGGGATGAGAAATAATCTCAATTTATTTTTTAGATTTGTAAACTAAATTTGGTGTTTTTAGTCAGAACTCTTAAATGTCATTTCTCTACATAAATTTAAGTTGAAAAAATAGTTCAAAATCAAAAGACATATATACCCATAGAGCATAATCAAAATTCGGAATTTAATAAATGATACAGGGTATTTCAATCACTTTACCTCAAAATAGGATGCAATTCAACTAACTGTTTGAAGAATGCAAACGCAAGCGAAGCTGATCTTCAATTGCCATGAACATCAAGAAATCACCGCACGCAGACTGTAATATAAGAGACAATCTTTTAAGTACCAATCTCTCTGTGTTTTTTGTTTTTTTATATTCCTTTTGTTGTTGTTATTTCCATTTTTGTTTTGCGAAATTTATTTAATGAACAAAAGCAATTAATTAGGGGAAAGCAAGAATGCTTCTTCTTTTTTTTAGTCAATGATCGAACCATATTTTTATATGATTTTTCATAATTAAATTGGGATTTTTAATGTCTTTTCTCGGACATTATTGCATGATTAAGCACTAATTTGAGTTAGGGACATTTGTATTGAATTAAATGTAATTAGGGGTAAAATGATCATAATTTGTTAATTATTCATGCAATTGATTCCTTAAACTTTTGATACTACATTGTGTTTAATCTTGCATTGTAAGTGTTTAAGAAGGAAATTTTAGATTTTTGAGAACCAGAGTTAATGTCAGAAAAGGTCCTAAATCGCTGTCAGAAAAAGGCCTAAAATCAGAGATATTGACAGAGAGGGTCCAAACATCCTGTCAGAAAAGACCCAAAATCGAAATGTGTGTCAGAAAGGGCCCAAGGCGTGAAACTCAGCGTTTTGTGCGTTTTGGAGATTAGGTTAGAGTAAATACCCTTTTTGGTCCCTGGAAAAACACATTTGACCCTTTTTGGTCCCTGAGTAAAAAAATGTCATTTTGGTCCTTTTTAGGGACTAAAAAGGACCTTTTTGGGAATTTCTGAGGGATTAAAATGTGCAAAAAAAATGATCAAAAGGATTAAAAGGGACCTTATTTTTCCATTTTAGGGACTAAAAGTGACTTATTTTTTTTCAGGGACCAAAAAGGGCATCCGTGTTTTTTCCAGGGACCAAAAAGGGTATTTACTCATTAGGTTTTGATTTCTCCATTCACAAAAAGAGAGGGACGACCTGGACGAAGGGGGGAGGCGGAAAAACAGAGCTGGAATTAATAATTAAAGGAACGAGAGAGAGGGAGACCCTGGACCAGACGCGATCACCTTCGTTCCTTCCGCCCTCCACCTCAGTCGCCAGCGACCTTTCCTTCTTCTCCACCGTCGCCGGCGACCTTCCACCCACAGAACAGCAGCGAACGAACCAGGAGCTGGACGGAACTCCGATTTCTTCTTCTTCCCTTCCTGGATCCATCTTCGAATTCGGACCTTCACGCCCCAGCAGCCACCACCATTCTCTACCTCCACCGTCAATCATCAATTCTGAGTTTCCGGTGACTTTTCCAGATTCCGGCGAGATTTTCCAGATTCCGGCGAGTGTCCTGATTGCTATGTGTGGTTGATTTCTTTTGGTTCTTGGAGATGAGGATGTGTTCTTGAGTTTCAAAGCTTCAAAGGGGAGTTTATTTTGTTCAATCTATTTTCTCTAATTATATTTGGATTTCCTAGTTTTAGGGATGTTGGTTTCTATTGTTGAGACTTAGTTTACCCGTTTGGATAACTTTGTGGATTGAACCTATGTGATTGGATTTAATTTTGGTAGCTTGTTGGATTTATATATATGTATTTCCTTATTGATTCAATGATATTGTGTTGTCTACGTGGTATTGTTAGATAGTATGATTGAATTGGATTAATTGAGTGGCGTGGTATCGCATTCATATGAAGAGGAACCAAGTTGCATTAATTTGATCCTAATCACACACTAAGTGGTTTTAAACAATATCTCAAGAGATAGTAGTTAGTTACGGTAGTAGGAGCTACTATTAATTGAGAATATTGGACTCAAGTGGTATCTTGAGGTTTTTCATCTAGACTTAGTGAAAATTTACTCCCATATTTAATTGAACTATGATAGTCACTATTCCATCTCCAAGAGCATTCATACCCATTTTCATACTCCATTCCATTTTATAAAGAAAATACCAAAAATAATAGTTAGGATTTAATTTAATTGCATTCTTATTTTACTTTATTGATTTGAAAAATCCAAAACCAATTTTCCCTCTTGTTTTAATTGCATTTGCATGTCATTTAGATTACTTAGGATTCAATAAAAGGCTCCTCGAGAGAGAGAACGATCCTAGGTTTGCCTATACGCGATCCTTGGTTATTTTTGAGTGTGGACCCCAAGGCTAAAGACAAAAAGGGCCTTATCTGAGAATGCTTATTTTGAGGGGTCTCGTTCTCTCTCTCTCTCTCTCGGCCGCACTCACTCATTTCCAACATTAGGGTTTTGAAAGTGGAATATCACCTAGAGGGGGTGAATAGGTGATCTCAAATTCTTTTTCGAAGATACACACGGAGACAAAATTTAATCTAAGACAGAAAGAGTAAATGAACACTGAACGATTTATACTGGTTCGGCCTAATACTTCGACCAACGTCCAGTTCCCAAGCACACCTTGGGATTTCCACTAATCTTTTCAAATACGATTACAACTCAAGGATGATCCTTTCTCACTTGGACTCACTCCCCCTTACCGGTTGCAAACATACACCCACTCTTAAGGTTCCACAACCTTAAGTTATGTCAACTAAACTGTAATCAAATAAATGTTTAAGAAACAAAAACTCCTCACTGAGTGGATAAATGATAATCACTGAAGTGCTAAAATATCCGAAGATATTAATGAGACAGTTGAAACAATAAATATAATAAACTTGAATTGAATGCGCAGAGTGTTTTGGTAGTTGGCGATATTGAATGTGATGGACTTTTATAGTGAGCGCCATCAATGCCGTTGTGAAGCTTCAAGAAATAGCCGTTGTGACTCTTTGTATTTCTGTTAGACACAAGCAGAGTGACTGGGAATATTCGAACGTTGCTTCATTAAATGCTCTCGGCGGTGACATCCTTGTGCAGAGAGATAATCAGAGTGCAAGCTGGAATAAGTGTTCCTCGAAAGAATGTTTTCGTCTGCTGCACTCTTTAATTCCTTATGTTGCTCTCTTTCTATGTCTTGCATTTAATGTACTGCCACATTGGATTGCCTTTCGCTTGAATTCAAATTTAGCCTGGTTAATCACTTTAAAACTCAAACTGTAACATCCCAATTTTTAAAAGCAGAATAATTTTTTTTTTCATCAGAGTAGAGCATTGGAGCAAATAAAGTGTTGAGTAACTGATACAACATTAACTGTGACGTAACTGTCTGTTCATAAAGAACGGTACATTTACTTGTACAAATCTTAAATATCCTCGATCGGGTCTCTACGCGGTCTTCACGCGTGCTGTTTACTCTGCTTACTTTTATCTTCTGTCCTCGGGTCTCCGAACCCTAAAGCTATAGTAAGAGCTGAGGTCCAATGCCCACCGGACCTCAGGTAACAGTTAACCTCATGCTTATATAACAGTATATGAATGACAGATATTCATGACATCACAGCTGTACATAATCACATATGTAAAACAATAACCACACATAGCTAATGCATGTTATTCACTGTCTGCACTATTCACCCGTGCCACGATGTACGGTTGTGTCCTCAGCGCTAGGAAAACTTAACGGTATTATTATGACTATAACCCGTGTAAAGCTGTAATTAGTGATCTAAGTTTCATACCTTAGTCATAGTGCATGTCCAGGACAGAGTTTTGTCCATGTCTTATGAAAGTATCCATCATATAAAAGTATACTATAAGCATTAGAATCAGTGTTACAGAACGCCGCGAACGTACCTTCATTGATGAATATGGCACATCTGTCGGTTGGATCGCAATCACAGATATCCTATAAGAATAATATCGTAACTATTAATTCATAATCAATATCCTAACAGATACACTACTACAAAAATTGGATATTACTACCCTAAAAAATGTCCTTATTTTTAAAAAGGACGTCCAAAATGAAGGCGGTGGCATTCTTGTAATTATATTTAAGGATGTTGAGCATCCAAGCGCCCTAAACAAGACATCGGGACTCCTTAAATTGATTTTTGGTGTCCTTAAATATGTTCAGACGTCTAAAATTGTTTCGCGCCATAAAAATATGAGAAACTTTTGTTTGGCGCCATGGGATTTAATTTTTTTTCAATAAAATTAATTTATGGCGTCCTATATATTTTTCAGGACGCTTTTAATGTGAAAATTACTTCCCGCCATGAATATTTTGTTTGGCGCCGAGGATGTTTTTTAAATAGAAATTAGAAATTTGATAATATTGACGACCTGAAACTAAATCAGGTCGCCAATAATAAAATATTGGCGACCTGATTTTTATTCAGGTCGCCAATACTTTTAATATTGGCGACCTGAATGGTAATCAGGTCGCCAATATTTTATTATTGACGACCTGAATATAAATCAGGTCGCCATTATTAAAAAATTGGTGACCTGATTGTGTTTTGGAACGCCAAAGTTGGAATATAGGCGTCCTGATATATGATTCAGGTCGCCTATATTCATTTTTTTTAGGTTAATATACACACGCCTCTTCATTTTTCTCACACACTCACATACTCCGACAGCGCGCGAAATCCTCTTGAATTTTCTCCTCACTCACACTCTTGTCTCGCTACTCCAAGGCCGTGTTGCTGTACGTCTCCGCCGTCGTCACTGATCGCAGTTCTCTCTTGCTCACTCCGACTTTTTTCGCCGATCGAATAAACCCACCAACACCAACTAAACCCAAGTAAGCTTGTTCGTGATTCTTAAGTTCTGTGATTTCTAATAACCCATTTTAATCGTTAATGCTTCTTGCTTATGGACTGGATTTTTGCTTCTGATTAGGATTCCTGCCTCTCTCTCGCTCACTCCGCCTCCTTCTTGATCGAAACCCATGAAACCAAGTAAGCTTGTTCGCTTCTCAAGTTCTTTGATTCCAAAACCTATTTAATCAGAATGAGCTTCTTGCTAGTTGCTTGGTGATGTTTTGTCTTAGTTTCCTTAATTGATATGTCATCTCATGCATTAATTAATTAGTACCCAGCGAATGAACACTGCCTCCACAAAATAATTTGTTCCCTCATACAAATTTTGTCTCCCACATCGAATCTTTGTCTCTTTGAATGTAGGGATTTGAAATGTGGGTTTAAATAGTTAGTATGTCGTTCAGTTTTTCTTTAGTAAAACAAGTTTAGGTGAGCTTGGTACTGAAGTTTTATCAATATCCCCTAACAATATATATAATGTCCTCACTTTGAATGTAGGGATTTGAACTCACAATGTTATATTTATGAAAAAATTTACCAACTAGACTAACTTTTATTAGTGTATATAGTTTAATTTTAATTTTACGGAACGATTAATTTGGCTTAATTGGTTGGCAATTGAATTCCATTGTAAAGATGAAGTGTTGTTGACAACCTTATATTATTTGCTTGTTTATTACTTAATAACCTATCTAGCATTGATTTGTCCTTGATGAACAGGAATATGTCAAGCTTAGAGGAGTCATCGGGTGATAGGGTTGATCAACCCGTTAAAAGAAAGGGTAGAGGTAGCACGCATATGGGTGCGCTAATTGTACGCCGTGAAAATCAAAAGAAGCGGCTGCATGTGGAGTTTGATTCCAATATGAATCCAATTGGTCAAGAGGAGGAAAATTTCATTAGCTATTTAGGCTATCTGGCTCGAAGCAAAGTTCGCATTGTCTACCCTCATTGGAGATTAGTTCCTCAAAAAGCGAAGGACTTGATCTGGGCACAAATTTTGGTATATCACTTTCCCCATAATGCATTTGTTGATTTAGTCTTATTACTTTATATGTTATTTATTGATCTTCTCTTTTACCTTGCAAAGAAACGTTCGATGTCCCCAACAATAAGGCGATGAACAAGCATTAGATGGGCGAAGTTCGTCTACGATGGAAGGACTTTAAGAACAAGTGACAAAAAGTACATTCGAGGGCCAAAGAGGAACGAGGATCCCTCAAAGATCTACGATTTCATTTCTCCGGAAGACCGGCAGAGTTTGTGGCCTCTCGGCAAAATCCTGAATTTCTTGTAATATTTCTTTCGTATCTTATCTTTTAGTTGCATGTACTTGACATCGTAAGCTAATTTTTATTTGTTTTCGTGTCATAGGAAAAAGCTCAAGCAAATAGAGAGAGGTAGGCGAGAAATAAGTATCCACATTGCATGTCCAGAGGTGGATATAAAAAGCTGGAACGGAAGATGATGGAAGCGAGTTGGCGCGAACGAAGGAAGCTTCCCAGGCCGATCCGTCCATTGTTGTCCAGCCCCCTGCCCGTCCTCCTCGTCACCAAAAATGGAAAGCTTCCAGGATGAAGGGTGACAAATACATCAATGTAGATGTAGCTGAGGTCGCCTCAAAGATTATAAGTTGTTAAATTAGGCGTATTTACTAGACTTAGTTGTTTCACATTACGCAAGTTTAGACATTGTTTCTGAATAATCTTTTGATGCAGGATTCACTTGAGCAGTAGAGCTCCCAGGGTTTATTCACGCCAGCTACACGAATGGACATTTTGTCCACAGCGATTGGGAAGCCAGATTATCTTGATGCCTGTCGAGGGGAGCCACGGGGAGTTAGTGTCGCAAAATTTTTTGGACGGCGTTCACGTTTTTCACATGACGAGGAGAACCCTAGTCCCCAGCTCGTAGAAACAATTCGGGCGAACCTCGAAGATGAGTTTTTGGCACAAGTACGGGGTGAGATGAGGTCCATGATACATGAGAAGGAAAGTACGGGATAGCCAACCCAGCAAGTGCCAGTCTTCCCCAGCAGCCACGATAGTTTTCGGCCTCCAGAATTTGATATCGGTGGTCACCCTCCTCCAGAAGTTGATATCGGTGGCGAGCGTCCACAAGTTGATATTGGCGAGCCTTCTCACACTCCACAGGGAGGACGTCCTTGCACACTACATTTGGATGTCCCACACCGACGTATTGTTGCGGATGGTCTTGTTTACTTAGAGCAAACCATCCACCATAACAACCCAATTCCACAAGACCAACGTCGGGTGACTGTGACAAGTGTGCGAGAAGAGGAAGAATGGACAGCCATACCGATCGATGATGAGGAGGTTTCTGATTTAGAGGTCGCCATAGGATCGTTCATCCTATGGCCGTCTCATCTTATTGAGATGGTGATGACACCTCCAATGGTAGGACACACATTACTGAGTGATGATTCCCGATTGATTTTCATTGCTAACACACTCACATAATATGTTTTGTATGTTTTCATAGGATGAAGAAGCTGCCCCCAGATTTCCGTACTTAGCACAGCTGCGACAGCTGTACAGGGACATCCCCCAGATATCCTTGCAGATGCGTACGGGCATTGTCGGTGCAGAGAAGACATATCCCATTGTCCTTGACAATAAAGATTTGAGGCAGTTTATGAATCTGGAGTGTTTGGATATAGAGGTTCTTCAAGTTGCAATCCTGTAAGTTTTTTTCCGCTTATTAATTATTGAAATGTTTTTTTTTATATATTTAACAATAGTTATCATTTTTTTTTATCATAGCGTCTGCCACGACATATGCGTCGAGAATAACCGAACGGATTCGTATGGCTTCTTATGTCCTGCAAACACCACGAGTGAGAGGAATAAGTTAGCCAGAAGGTCGATTTATGTCGGATTAACAATGGGCGACGGAGAATTTCCTTGTTATCTAGCTCCAATAATTGAAGGGTACGTATTTTAGTTGTCTATATTACATTTTTTAGAATAAATAGCTTTCTTGTCTTAATTTAATATTAATATATATTTTGTAGTGGTCATTGGACCCTGGTTGTTGTCTGTCCCGCCAAGAACGCATGTTACTGGGTGGATTCCTTAGGTGGCAAGCCAGACGAAGACATCAAAACCATGTTTGCCGAGTAAGTAAATTTTTGTCTAAATCATCGATTCTTCGTTTAAATGAATTGTTTTCATGTTTAATTTCCATTTTAATTATAGAGGTCTAAAGACGTATAGACAGCTTTCTGGAGCAAAAGACCAGGGTGGACCGAGGTGGTATTATCTGAAGGTAAGTAGTTTAAATTCAAGTTCTTTCCTAAACCCTAAACTTTTATTCGTTTTAACAAGTTGCTTTTGATTTATAGTGCCCTCAACAACCGGGGAAGACCGAGTGCAGATACTACGTTATCCACCACATGCATGCCATCGTTTCCACCGGACGTCTTACAAGTTTTCAAAATGTACGTGATCGCTCCATGATTCTCAAATTATGATTACAATGTGATTGCGCACTTGATGAGTTGTTAATTATATCATTTACTAGTGAAGTACTTCATTGGTTGATAACAAGTTTGTTTTTCAATTTACAATTTTTTGACGGTAGTGTTGCTTCGTTATCGGATGAAGAAGTCGATACGATTCGAGACGTTATGGCTAGACATCTTCTGCAATACGTATAGGTATATATGTGAATTTGACATTGTTGTTGGTAGTACACTAGTTCAAATGTATGTGAATTTGACAATGTTGTTGGTAGTGCAGTTGCTAGCTAATTCAATTGAATTTTAGTTTTAAATGCTCATGTATGTATTTCAATAATGCTCAATTGACATAATTGTTGTTGATGTTCATGTATGTGTATTTCAAATGTTAGTTTTTATAGTGCACTATATATAGTTAGTTTATATAGCTAGTTGCTGATTTGTTGGGAATTATTTGAGCACTACTGTGGCTTGTGAATATTGTTTTCCTGTTTGCAGGCAATTTTGGAATAGTGTTCATATTGAGGTCATTTAAAAAAAATAAAAAAATAAGGCGTCCTGAAATTAGATTCAGGACGCCAAAGAGTTATTTAAGGAGTCCTAAAAGATACTAAGGACGTCTCTTATGACATTAAAAAAAAATCAAATAAGGCGTCCTGATTTATTTTCAGGACGCCTCATATTAGGTGTCCTGATTTACTTTCAGGATGCCAAAATATGTAAAAAACACTTCCCTGCCCGAGACGTCCCTCTGAATAAGGACGTTAATTGGGTCTTATTTAGGTCGTTTTTAGTGTTTTTGTAGTAGTGATATTTTAGTCATAAATGACACCCTTAGAAAATCGCTAACCGATAAAATTTCGCCAGAGCTTCGCTACTCTGACTCCCAACTTTCAAAAACTATATTCCTATCATATTTTTATCTCGTCTGGCATCTTTCAATGCAATGAGGCCTAAGAACAAGAATAGGAATTCTACCCCCTACTTCCTAGATCTAACTAACATTTATACTAAGAACTACAAAACTAAAGACTAGAATTTAAAAGCTAAGCACTAGAACACTTACCCTTGAAGAACTTCCTCTTCCTTCTTGCTCTCACTTCTCTCTAACTCTTTAGAATGAGTTTTGGTGTGACAATTCCAAATGGAATGAGAGGCTATTTATAGAAAAAATGTATGGCATGGTTTGTAATTCCTTTGAACTTCTCTACACAAATTTTGACCCTTGGATCTAGGGTAAGCATTGAGCTCACATCCTCACCATCTACTCCCTCCAAACCGTCCCTCTCACTCTCTCTCCTATCTCCTTCACTTTTCAAAAACACCTTGTTGGCCAAACCTCCTCCATATCCTTTGCTTTTTGCTTTGTTGGCCAAACTTCCTCCATGTTTTAATTTGCATGTGCTCCTTTGATTTATGTTAAACAATTCTTGGACCCTCCTTCAAGCCATCTAATTCGTCCCCCCTTCCATGTTCTTATAACTAGATGTTCCAAAAATTAGTTACTTTGGGTGCTTTAGTTTCTTAAATGAAGTCCATAGTCTAATGCTTTATAAATCACAAATATTTTTAGAGATTCGTTTTGAAGTTTATGTAGTCTCTTGAGAAGCACTTGAAATAACAAGAATTATGGTTCAATTTGGGGTTTTTACTAGCCTTTTGGTCATTTTAGTATTAACCCTGAAAGTTACGGAAATGACGTCGGAGATAACCTACTCCGGGCTAAAAATACACTTATTCATAATAAGTCCTTATATTTGATCTTTAGTTCACATATTTCAAGATACAATTTAATTTCTATCGGTTCTCATTTATCTCATTGGCTTTTCACAAAATATCTTTTTCTTTCTCTCTCATAAACCCTTGGCTCTCCTCTCTCCACATCACTCATCTCTCACACACTCACACACACACACACACACACACACACATTTCGGCTCCCCCTCCCCCTTTATTATATTTTTCTCTATTTTGTTATTTAAATTATCTTATATTATTTAATAGTTAATTAAAGGAAATTCTCTCATTGGTTGATTTGGTTTCACATGGATTCCCCTTTATGAAATTCATTTCAACCCTTAGATTTAGCTTTATGAAGTTCAATCCTAGCCCTTGATTTATGTTGACTTGTCAAAGTTAATTAATAAGTTTGATTAGTGTCTTAATCCTATCCTTTGTTGGTTAATTAGGCTTTAGGGATTTTATGTAGTTAATCTTATACATTTCTTAATCATGCCTAATTAATTAGCAATTATCTTTATGCTAATCTTGGCCATTGGTCTTTAATTAGGGTCATACATCCCTAAGTTGTTCAATTAACTATGAAAGTTCTTGGAATTAATCTGATAAATGAATATTTACTTATTTACTAATTGTTGACAATTTTCTTTAATAGGATTAATTATTTTCTCACAACTTTTGGGTTTACATTGGTCATTTATACTTCATGCATTAATTTAAAAATCTTAAGGCAACTTATGTTCCCCAAAATAAAATTAGGTTTTTGCCCCTTTAATTTCCAAGGAAAATAATCTAATAAATTACTAAAATTAGAGATAACATACCTTCCTATTTTAAATAGGTATTTAATTGCCTCTTAAGACATAATTAAGATCATACTTTATGTTATGGTATTTTATGATTCATAAAAGTATTTAGGGATTTTGGCTCTTTGTTCATTTTAATTTCAAGAGAAATTTCCCTAAAAACAAAGTAAATGCACTATAAAATTTGAGACCACATATTCACCTATTTCCAATAGGTATTATTTATCAAAATATAATATTTAAGTTAAATAATTATCTGGGTATTACACAAACAAAGATTGATTAGATATGATAAAAGTGAGTTTTAAGATGATTAATAAACATTGGAGAATAACCCATGAATTTCCAGAAGAAATTTATGGTGCATAAATTCATTGTAAAATTCTCAGACAAACATTCTCGAGAATTGTTCTAAGCATTCTCGAGAATCAAGTTAAAGACCAAGGGTTGAGAAGGCAAACCTGAAGGAGTTATTGAGAATTGATTATCTCATTCTCGAGAATTCTATGTCCAGAAGCTTGTCGAGAAGAATTATGATGCCATTCTCGAGAATTGAATTATCATTCTCGAGAATCGAATTATCATTCTCAAGAATCAGACATTAATCAATATTCATAGATGAAAGGTATTCTCGAGAATTGATACTGTATTCTCGAGAATTGATTCCATTCTCAAGAATCCAATTGGCATTCTCGAGAATCATGTAATAACAATAATTGATCATCGCACATTCAGTTGAGCATACTCGAAAACATGGATGTCTACTCGAGAATTGCTTCTATTCTCAAGAATTAAGTTGTCGTTCTCAAGAATCACAGGTTGAGAAGCAATTAATCGTTCGATGAGCATTCTCGAGAATTCATGACTCATTCTCGAGAATTACTTCCATTCTCGAGAATCAACTTCTCGTTCTCAAGAATTGTTTGTTGGAAAGCAATTTAATCATTCATTGAGTATTCTCGAGAGCCCTTAACTCATTCTCGAGAATTGCTTCCATTCTCGAGAGTTCAATCACATTCTCAAGAATTAAACCAACAGTTTGAATTCTTTCTCCTTGTTTTGCCAGCCCATTCTTGAGATACATAAGCACATTCTCGAGAATCACAAATGCATTCTCGAGAATCATAACCCCATTCTCGAGAGTGATTTGCTTGTGATTTACAAATGCTGGATGGATTAAATTCTTGTTTAATTATTCTTGCTTTATGTTTTGAAACTTTTAGATCTTTTGTTATCATAAAAACACTTGGGATCTAACAGGTTTCTGTCTCACCGACAGCAAGGACGCCGCCGGCAAGCCCCAACCCAAGCCACCACCGCGTTAGATTTGTAGATCGATGCTTGGAGATCCAAATGAAAGTAGCACCAGAGTATTTTGGAGCTTCAATTCTCAAATCGGTAGTGAGTCGCTCAAAGGCAAGCCTCCATTTTCTTTGACGTCGGCCCTCCCATGTTCTTCGCCTGATCTTGCTATGCGACGGTGAGCCTCTCTCGTCTCTGGGGCGAGTTTTTCCTCTCCCTCTCCAGATCTTTCTTGAGGCGATGAGAGTCTTTTTCCTTGCCGTGAGAGCTGTAGTAACGGCCTCTTCCTCCTCGGCGGTCTCCGGTGGTAGAGGGGGCGGTATTTTTCTTAGTTTTTTATGTTTTTGGTTTTTAGTGGTGGTGTATTATGTTGTGGTTCAGATTCGCGTTTTTGGGGAAAGGGTTGTGTTGATGGTCTTTGTTGTAATATGTTTTAAGTCTTTGAGGGCCATTGTTAGGATTGTTCGATGGTGGCGAATCCAAATCACTAGTGTTAGCCTTAGTTTTTTCGGTAGGTACGTATTTGCCACATTTGCTTGATTGGTCGAGAAGAAGTATTCTTCAGGACTTCATTTGTTTTCTTTCTAAGGTTGTGTTTGTTTTAATTCTTGCCCCAATTCGGGGCAATTGTATAGCTGATCAATTTGCAGCTTTTCCTTATAAGAATGTGTGCCCTATAGGGTGGGTTTTGTAACCAGCACCTTCTTTCTTGTCACTTCTAACCTTAGATGTCCAGGAAGCCGGTGCAGACTCTGACGTTACTTTTATTCTTACCTCTTCAGTGATTTTAGTTATTAGTTTTTCTTTCATTTGATTTGTACTGCTTTATTTTTTTTGTGTTACTAGTTTTCTTGTTGTTGTTCTTGTTCTGGTTCATTTTATTTCAGTTGTAATTATTATGTTTTGATGTAATTTTGATTTAAGTATTAATATAAGTACGCTTTGGAGGGAGAGAGAGGGGGAGAGAGAGAGAGAGAGAGAGAGAGAGTACGCTTATTTTGAAGTTAACTTTCAGGAAAGTTTCAGTTCCATGTATTATTGATCTTAAGAAAGCATCAGTTTCCGTAATTTCTTTGTCTTCATTTTCCTTTTTCCTACCTAAAATTCCGTTGGTTTTAAATATACAGGTTAACCTTTAATTTCTCTTTTTTTTTTAATTCAAATGACAAAGTTAAAGATACCTTTTGAATTCACTGATGGCGAGCATGTTTAATATGACTTTAGAAAAATATATTTTTTGATATATAATTAAGTATAAATTGATATACAATGAAAAAAAGCAACCTTATAGAAAATGGCGTGATATTGTCCTCTATCTCCTTCTAAATTTAGTTTTCAGCAAAAAAAAAAAAAAGTATGATTCAAGTTGTTGGGGGTGTTGCGGAGGAGTCCAACAGTGAAAGGCTCTAGACGATAGAGTTCCAGGTTGATGGATTCAAAGACAGATTGGGAAGGCTGTGTGACGGTGGGCGCAAAAGGAGGCAGATGTTAACATATATTTATCCAAAGGCAACAAAAAAAAAAACTAAATTTATTTATGATTTTCCGGAAAGTCAGTGATGAATATTACTTTATTTCTTTAAAAGAAAACATGAAGAAGAAGAAGAAAGGTGTCTTTTCTTTTGTATCAAAAAAAAAAAAAAGAAGAAAGGTTGATTATTTACCTGAACGAAGCTGCGCTAAAGAAAAAAAGTGTTTGGAAGCAAAGAAATGGTACAGCGCGGAGGTAGAGCCGAAACCGATTGGGGGAGAGAAGGCAACAAAATGAAGAGAGAGAGAGAGAGAGAGAGAGAGAGTTGCATCTGAGTTGGTTTGGAGGGTAATGACAGAAATTAAGGGATTTGGGGGTATATTGGCCTTGATTACCTTTTGGATTAAGATAATACTATACAGGAGCTTTTTTTCATTTTTCTTTGATTTTAGTATTCTACTTACCTCATTCATAAAATTCTCATTTTTTATTTCTTCTGGTTTCATATCTAATTTTATATTTTATATTTTATGGGATTGGTTTTTACTAAATGTTATTCTTCATTCTGTTATATATACCTTCTAAAGCATTCATATATTCTTCAAATTC
This sequence comes from Acacia pycnantha, assembly GCA_025563575.1. Lineage (NCBI taxonomy): Eukaryota > Viridiplantae > Streptophyta > Magnoliopsida > Fabales > Fabaceae > Acacia > Acacia pycnantha. The sequence continues at coordinate 122,308 of JAMWYP010000174.1, read as the reverse complement.
ATTATATTTTGTATTACTAAATCTTTCTTCTTCATTTACTACATTCATCATATAAAATTAACATTCTTCTTCAATAAATGAGTATTTTGATTCACAATCTGCCAAATCAATTATATTTTTTAAATTATATATTTCTATTTCTGAACTATCTATTTCACTAAATATATATATATATATATATATAGCTTCATCAAATTCTAAAGGTTCTAGATTATATTCACAAGCTTATTCAAATATATTCATTAATTTCTTATTTTTCAATTCTGATCAATTAGTAGATATATGACCCAATTTTCCCACAACTATAACATTTACATTTTATTGGTTTTTTGTTATAATTTATTTTCTTCTTCCCTTTCTTAAAATATTTCCCGGGCTTATATTTGCGATAAAATTTTTCTTTAGATTTTTTTTTAAACTTATATTTATTTTTACCAATCTTTCTCCTTTTTATTTTTTCTGATCTACATCCCCATCTATGAGGTGTCTCTAATTCACCACGTTTTATTATTATTTTATTTGTTTTATAATAATTTGTATTTCTCCATGCTTATTTACATTAATCTGATATTCCTTTAGAAAATCTTCTCTTTTTCCCATAGTGTCAATAAATGGTATTAAATCATTTCTTTGTCCAAAAGCTTTATTATAATCTTCTATTATTGTTCTGATACTGGTCTTGGAAATTTTCTATAAATAATTCCACATAAAATCTGTGTATCATAATTTTGTAAATCTTGATTCATAGTAATATTTTTATATTCACAAATATACTAGTTTAAATATTTAGGATCCAAAGAACATATTTCTATCTGATGCAATTTTGTGATGACTTTTTCTTTTTCTATTTTTTTTATTTCATTTGCTCCTACACTTCTTATAAATTCATTTCTTAATAGTTGTTCGTTCATACTGTTTTATTTATAATGGATAGAATTCTTTTCTATTTTGGTATGTGTTCTGGTGTAGAACTCTGATGTCCAGCCTATTGAAGGTCCGGTGATTTGATATAGGATCTGTGTGCCCTTCCTGTATGCTTATGGGACAAGCGTTCAGGAGAGGGTATGATCACGCATACAAGCAGGCGTTTCGCCTAAAGGGTGCTGTGTGTGCCGTGTGACTGAATGTAGATAAGTCTGGGCTTAGAATGAATGTACATGGCGCCCGTCTCCTTCCTCTCGTATATAGAGTATACCCGGTTAGTTAGTCCTGGCCGCTACACCGTGCGTGTCCTGTGCGTGTCCGGGATCGTGTGTGCATGTCCGGGATCGTGTGTGCATGTCCAAGGTCATGGCTGGGTCCCACGGATAAGGGGTTGCCCCTGTACTAGCCAAAGAGATAATGGGCCTAGACTAGTCCGTAACAGCTTGCCCCCAAGCTCGGTTGCTCGTGTCTTTGAGTCAGCCGAGTTTAGATGTTCGCTTGATCAAGAACGGAAGTCCGAGTCTTTGTTGATCGCGAAGTAACATGATATCCTTGCCCCTCACCTGTTGTCCAGTCTCTGGTCAACCGGGTGGACATGTTCTTGAATCTCGATGTTGTATAGGAGCTGCCCCCCCGTTTTACTTTGATAAGGTGTCTATCAGAATTTCAAACAACCTCGGAACTACAAGTCTTCTGGTTGAATTGCCCCCAGACATGTGGTACGGGTTATGTTTGTTTAAATTTTGTTGTTCTTCTACCTTCCGGGGTCCGAGCTCGCCTCTTGCACGGTCGAAAACTCCAAATGTGGGTCCTTTCTCGCAGGTGATTAGCCTAACCGGTGAGCCGGATACTTGATTGTGAGCGCCGCCCCTTGTACTCGGGCGCTTTCTATCGATTTCTCTCTAAGTCATCATAAGCCTCTCGCCACCGGGCGTCCCTCGACTGTCGTGAAGCCGAATCGAGGGGTTGCTAGCCTATACGCGCTTGGCGTAATTAATGCCCGATGATGCGCATTAAATGAACAGTCACGTCAGCCTTACTAATGAATGAAAAGGCGCTTTTCCCCCGTCGATTGGGTTTTTCGAAAGGTTTATACCCGCCAGGCCTCCTTCATGCCATTTTACCCAAGTTATTCTGAAGAAATTCTCTCCTGACGATTTTCGCTTTCCGGAAGATAATCAGTCTCGTGAGCGATCTTCATTCCGCAACTTTCTTCTGGTGGTGGGCAGGCGAAAATCCGAGACGATGCATCATCGGTTAGGGGAAGCCCCATTGTTTCCTTCCCGCTTCTTTCCAATCCAAGGGTGTTTAACCCGAGCTTCGATGTGTCCATTTCTCCGGGCCTTCCGAATAACCAGTATAACGAAGTGGCCAGTTCGGGTCCTAGGGCCGAGGATGATTCCTACATGGGCCCTTGCTATGACTGCTTGTACGAATGCTCAGACTTATTTCTTGTGGGGATTCCTCCACGGCCAGGCTTCATTTTGGGCTCTGCCGACACAATTTGGTCCCGGCTCCTCAAGCTTCATCGCCGAGTCCTGTTGACTTGGATTTTAATCTTACCACAACTGTAGAATCCCGCCTTCAATTATTGACATCGGGTATGCTAGGAAGATTCGATCTTGCTTATATTTTTATTTGTGTTGGGTATAATGGCGTCGTTCTTCTTCCCATGCGGGTGAGTCGAAGTGCGGAAATGCAAACCGCGCTAGCCCCCACAGGACTTAATTGAACAATTCCCTTGGGTTACCCGCGAAGTGTTATCCTATCGGTGGAAGCCGACCATAGAAGACTTGGAAGGTCTTCCAGTTCAAGATACTAACACCTACTCTCTCCGTCTCCCTGAAGAGGAAGAGCCTGTGTGCTCCGTGAGGGAGGGAGCCACAACTCCTTTTTCTTTTCTATGCTGACTACATTACCAGGCTTGGGATTCGCTTTCCCTTTTCCGAATTTCAAATGGCCACCCTCCAATTTCTTAGTGTAGCTCCTCGAATTACACCGATGGATGGGGTTACCGATTGCCTTTGAGTGGTTTTACTGAGCCTTGGGCGCCTTGCACCACTTCTATGTTTTCTACTTCTTCACTCCCCACACCTCTCGTTACGGGAAAGAACCGGGAGCTCAAGGGCTGGACATCCATTCGGGGAATAGCCGATCGGCGCTTGTTTACCCAGTCTCGAGACTCTTTCAAAGCGCTTGAGGGCAACTTTTTCAAAGTTGTCGCTAAAAAAGTACAACTCCTTGGTTCCTCAAAGGGCCGGACTCTGCAAAAGTCCGGCTCCTTGGTGGCCCAATATCGGGCCGAGGCTCAGCGTCGAGATGAGATGGTGTCAGGGCCGAGTATGATACTTCTGCTATTTAAATACCAGCGTTGCTCCGCGTCTTAGCAAAGTATTCACCGTTTTTGCCTTCCTAGTAACTAATGCGGTTTATGTGTTTTGTGCAAGTCTTAAAATGAAGGAGCCGCGGTACCTTTACAGGATCCCGAGCCAACGACCAAGGGGAGAAAGAGGTCGGCCAGGGCGCGGGCAAGTCGAAGGTCGGAGAGTCTTGAGCGGGCGAGCCAAGAGAAGCTCAAGGTCGTGGAGTCGTCGTGCCATAGCCAGAGCGCCGACCTGTGCATCTGTCAAGCCTCCCTACCCGGTCTCGCCGCCTCCTAAGTCGGCCAGAGCGTCGAGCCCTCCTCCTTGCTGATACCCGGTTCCCCCTCGTCCTTCACTTTGTCATTCCCGTTCCCGTTTGTGGAGTAAGGGCATTACCGAAAGAACTTCGGCATCGCGCTCCGCCTCCCACCCGTTATCAAGAGCGGTACCCCTGGGGAAGTAGGCGTCTGAGATGTCCGGGCATTGGGAAATGCTTTCTGAAGGTCTTTGGTTTGACCCAATCTTTTCTCACCCTCAACCACAAGTATGCGGAGGCGCCGCGGAGGTGAGCGTGCCGAACGAGCCGATGAAGCTGCGAAACAATGGCAAATCGCTTGAGCGAGTTCCGAGGCTCGTGAGGTTCAGGTGGAGAAAGTGGAGTTTCAACTAAAAGAGGCAGGGGGCTCTTGGCGGACTCAATGTAATAATTGAAGGCTTTAAGGCGGCTCGAAGCTAGAAGCGAAGAAGCGGTTGAAAGCCATGGCATTGAGAAGGGACGGGTTCGAGCCGAAGTGGACGGGATCAAAGCCGAGGGGAGCGTCCTCCAGCACATCGTCCGCGGAGATAACAGGCTGCGGAGTTGCTCTGGAGTTCGATGGTGGAGCGTTTGAGAATTCTCTTGCCAGATCCGGGCTTTGAACCGAGGTCGAGCTCAACACTACGGGGCATCATTTCGGTCTTATGTGGTAGCCAGGCGATTGTCCCTATGTGGAACCTCCTGCTAACTCAGAGACCGGATAGATGGCGATGCGGCCGTCTTTGGAGAATGAGCGAGGGTGAGGAAGTCTCGGCCGCCCCCAAGCATATGGATTGATTTCTCTCTTTTTCTTTCTTTTTAATTTGTATAATCTGTACGGTTGTGTTACCCGTGTGACTTTATTGAATAGATTGGCCAATATGGCCATTTTTGGCTACGATTAACAATAGATGGTAATTTAGCAACCATAATGCATCGTATAAAAATATAACTTTACCGGTTATCGCGGTCGGCCAAGCCCAGGTCTTATGAAAGTAAGCGAGAATCTGCACGAATGCACTTTTGGTCATAAGACCATGATGTTTTAAAGTGCTAGTGTTTGCCTTGTTTATAAAATTCTGGTATTATGTAAGGTCATCCAAAGGTAAATGAAAATTGCCACTGCCGGGTTCGGTTTTATCCGATAGCGTCAGAGCATTTTGACTTTGATCGAGTCGGCATGACATTTTCTATTGATACCGGAGTAAATAAGCGTGTAAATTTGCGATAGCTATCCGGACTGTTTTCTTCATTTGAAAAGCTAATAACAATTGAATCTTGAAAAAGACAATGTTTGGAATTCAACAAATACCCTCGAGCGAGAGTTTCATTCATATTCGACAAAGCAATTGTTGCGAAGGGAAAAGCCGGCGAGACCAACGTTGAACAAAGAACATAATGGAAAAACGATGCTTTAAGAAAAACAAAAGATAAGCCTAGCGAAATATGCCTTTAACTTGTCCGCATTCCATGTTCGCTTGATTGGGGCTCCATCCAAATTTTCCAGAATGTAAGCTCATCTCTCAAGAGTTTCCGAGAACGATAAGGTCCGTCCCAATTAGCCGCAAGCTTGCCGTCTTTGGAATTCTTGTTTCCAATGTCGGCCCTTCTAAGTACCAAGCAACCGGGGTGGAATGTCCAGTGGTCTAACCTTCTTGTTATAGCGAGCGATCATTTCAGCTTCATTGCAATATCCCGACAATGGGAAGTGACCAGGGCCTCATCGGCGAGATCTAACTCGGCGCTAACGCCTCACTATTGGCTGCTTCTCCTTGTGATAAAATGCTCTTCTGCGCCAAGACATCATCCCTATTTCAACGGGAATCATAGACTCACAGTAGTGAAATGGCCTATAAGGAGTTTCTTGAGTGGATGTGCACGGCGGTTGTTCGATTTCCCCAAAGAACAAAAGGTAATTGATCAGCCCAAGAGGTGTCGGCCTCCGGCATACGTTTCTTCAAACCATCAAGGATGACCTTATTGGCGGCCTGACTCCGTTGGACTGCGGGTGTTCCACGGAAGCAAAGTGATGTTGTATTCGTATTCATAAATCAAATCACGAAATCCGACTCCGAGTGAGCTGAGGATTAGTTGTGCATTACTATCTCATACTGGTGCTCAGAACCGCGTAATTATATTAACTTCAGCAAATCGCAGCACACGGTGCCGAGGAGATCGTTGTGAGAGGTTCGGCCTCAATCCACTTGGTGAAGTAGTCTCACGCCACGATTAGCCACCGTAGTTGCCGGTCTTTGTCTTGAATGGTCCCAGAATGTCCATGCCCCATTTGTAAAATGGCCGAGGGCCGTGATGGAATGCGGCTCGGTGGGGCGCCCAAATAACTCGGCATGTTTCGACAACTATCACGTTGTCTTACAAGTCTTTGAATCCGCCTCAATGTCGGCCGATGTGCTTTGCTCGAAGGGTTTTTACGCGCGCCTAGCCCCGTATGCTGACCATTGGCCCCTCCATGAATCTCGGCCAGGACATACCCTGCTTCATTTGGGTTCAAACACCTTAGCATGGGAGAATGTAATCCTTTTCGGTAGAGTTGATCCTCCACCATTGTGTACTTGGCCGCGTCTCGAACCAACACTTTCGCTTCCATTGCATCGTGCAGGATGAGTCCACGTTCAAGGTAGTCTTCTCTCGGCTTTTCGGTCGGATTCGGCCGAAATAGCCATCATGCATACCGGATCTTGAGATTTTGCTGGACTGACCGTGCGGTGACAACTTGACTTCGCTTAGTGCTTGCCAATTTTGATAAAATGTCGGCTCTTGCGTTTTCTCCTCGGGGAATGTGGGTAACGGTTGCTTCATCGAAGTCTGACATTAAGTCCTTAGCCTTTAGGAGATACTTGGCCATTAGTGGGCCTTTGGCACGTCACGTACCCTCGATCGAGCCGCCACAAGGTAGGAGTCGGTGAAAACCTTAACTCTTGTGGCCCATTTTCCTTGGCTTGAAGAAGCTGACTATCAAGGCCTCGTATTGCCTTGATTGTTTGAAGTTGGGAAGTTGAGATGCAACGAATGCTCAATTGTAACCCTCACGGACTCTCAATAATGACTCGGCTCCACTTCCTTTCGTGTTCGGCGATCCGTCGACATACACCTTCCATTCGCACGTCATTGTCTCATCGGTCCTAGTAGCAGGGTGAGCTCTCGATGAAGTCGGCCAACGCTGCGACTTGATTGCATGGCGAGCTTAAGTAGGTGATGTCAAACTCGGAGAGTTCTATCGCCCAATTAGTCATCCTCCCCGCTAGGTCGGCTTATGTAAGACTTGTCGGGTGGTGGCTTGTTCTAACAACAATACGGTGACCACGGAAATAAGGTCTTAATCGACGGGCCGTAATAGCGAAGCGAATGCCACTTTCTCCGGCTTTGGTATCGGATCTCCGCTAGGTCCGGCATGTAAGACTTGTCGAATGGGCGCTTGTTCTAACAACAATACGGTGACCACGAAATAAGGTCTTAATCGACGGGCCGTAATAGCGGGCGAATGCCACTTTCTCCGCTTTTGGTATCGGATCTCGGCATTTTGCGGGTTCTGACAAAATAAACGAGGAATTTGTCCTAGTTCCGCCTCTTTACTAAGGATGCGGCGACGGCCTCTCGCCGATGGACAAGTAAAGGAAAAGACTCTCGCCAGGTTGAGGTTTTGAGAGGACTGGAGGATTTTCCAGACATTGCTTTACCTCTTCAAATGCGTCATCGCACTTTGAATTCCACTCCACCGATGCCTCCTTCTTTAAGAGCCTAAACATGGGTAAAGCCTTCTCTGCTGATTTTGGCAAAAACACAGTTAGGGCGGCCAATCTTCCGGTTAATCATTGGACTTCTTTCTTATTACTGGAGCCTTCATCTCCATCACCGCTCTACATTTGTCGGGTTGGCCTCAATGCCTCGGTTAGTCGGCATGAAACCCGGGAACTTTCAGTGAGGGCGCCAAAGAGCACACTTGGCGGGTTCGGTCGGATTACAGTAGGTTCTTAGTTTGGCGAATGTCTGCTCCAGGTCTTGTATATGACGTTCTTTGGTCCAAGGTTTTGATGATCATGTCATCTCATACACTTCTACATTGCGGCCGATCTGGTCTGCAAAGACCTTATTCATCATCCTTTGATATGTAGCTCCGACATTCTTCAATCCGAAAGGCATGACATTGTAGCAATAATTAGCTCTTTCGATAATGAAGGCCGTTTTTCACGATCCTCTGGGTACATCGCTATCGATTATATCAGGAGTATGCGTCCATAAAGGATAGGAGCTGGAATCTGGGCGTTGTCCACCAGTTGGTTGATGTTTGGCATTGGGTAGGAGTCCTTCGGGCACACCTTATTCAAGTTCTTGTAATCTGTACAAACTCTCCACTTCCCGTTTGGCTTTTTTACCATCACCACATTTGATAACCGGGTTGTATCTTGAATTTCCCGAATAAAACCGGCTTCCGGCAATTCTTGGATGTGAATCTCCAATGCTTTCCTTTTAAGGTCCGTGGTTCCTCTTTCTCTGAGAGGCGGGATTGAGCCGGATAGACTTCTAGCTTGTGACAACAAAACTTCGGGTCTATTCAGTGCTCGAGATGAATCCAGGCGAATACATCCTGTTTTCCTTCGAGAACTCCTTGAAACTACTTCTAAGCTCGGGAGATAGGTGTTTGCCAATCTTAGTGGTGCAGAAAGGGTCTCCTATCACCGAGATCTTCGGAGTCTCTGCCGGCTCTGGCGTACCTCCTCATCGCGGATGTCTAATTCCACGGTATTGATTTCGTCGTCATGAGAATCTCGGTCAGAACGCTCGGATAGGCGTTGCTTCTTTGGGGCTGTGATGAAGATCCGCCCTCCCAGTCGACGGTTTCAAAATAGCAGCGTCGAGACTCTTTTGATCCCCGTTCGCAGTGACCACGGTTCCTTGGTTGCCTATCACCTTGAGTTTTTGATGCTTTGTAGATACCGGCATGTCCCACTTGTGAATGGTTGGCCTTCCCAATATTATGTTGTAGGGTGAAACGAAGTCGGCCACTATGAACCGCACTCTTTCGGACTTGAAGGCGTTTTTGACTCCAGGGTGAGCCGGAGGTCGATAAACCCCTTGGACGCGATTGTTCACCATTAAACCCGATGAGGGTTGTCTTGCAAGGCTTTAAGTCGTCCGGTCCGGGCTCATTCTTTTGAACGCCTCCCGGCTTAGTATGTCGGCCGAACTACTGGGCATCCACAAATATCCGCTTGACTCGGCGGTTGACGATTGTCCGGTTATCACTAGCCCATCTTGATGGCGGGGGACAACGTCCACGAGGTCGTCGCTTGTGAAAAACAAAGGCGGTCGTGCTACCTCGAGTGTGATGTTCCTTGAATTTTGGTCGGTCTCGACGGATAAGACTTCTCGAAGGTATTTCCTTCGGCCGCTCATAGTATCTCGCCTCAGCCCATTGCTCCGCTGATTACGTTACGGTCGAATTCGGCCACGGAAGTCGTCATCGACTTCGAGGGCCTTTCGTTTATCTTCCTGCTTTTTGAATTTTCGGGGGGGAGTCCTGCTGCGGTTCTTGGTCTTTCATTTACCACTTTTTCCTTGATGCTCTATGACATCTTTGTTGAAGTTTGCCTTCACAAACAAATCGTTCGATTGCATCACGGGCTCGTAACATTCATCTTGTATGACCTCGACCATCATGGAACGAGCAATATTTAGATTGGTCTATCCGGATCTTCGGTAGGACAAACGAGGTCGGTCGACCTTCTTCATCTCGGTTGTTGACACCTCCTTCCATACTTGAGATCGAGGCAAGTCGGGCTGAATACTTCTCGTACTTGCCCAGCGATCAAACTTGCCACCCCGGCTCTTGTTTTAATTCCCCCTTCTCAGGAATCCCAATTCTGTTGTCGAGAGAAGTCTCGACCCTGGGAGGGAGGTTCTATCTTGGTCCCGCCTCGAATTGGGATTGTTTGCCATTCGCATCGCTCGACGTCCAAGTACTTCTTTGAGCGGGTTATGAAGTCGTTGAGATTTTTTGCCCGCTCCTTTAAAAAGATTACGCCGGGCGGGACTCTTTATCGAGGCCGTCCAACAATAAGTGAACGTGTACGTCCTCGTTAAGTCCGCGCACCTGTAGTACCGCATGATTGAAGCGGTCAAGGTAACTTTGGAGCGGCTCTCCCGCCGCCTCGATTTTGGAGAGAGAATCTTGGGATTTTGGTTGCCGTTTGCTAGTCGCGAAGTGCAACTCAAAGGCCTCGGCGGAGTCTTCAAAATTGTGAATCGACCAAAGGAAGAGTGTGGAGCCACTTCAACGCCGGCCCTTTTAACGTCGCGGCGAAGATCCGCGGCACGATTGGTTCCTTGAGACCTCTAACCGACATGTGAACGTCAAAGTCTTCTAAATGAGTCGTCGGGTCTTGTGTGCTGTCGTACTTTGTCAACTCGCCCAAATTGGCTTCTCAGGGAATCGGGCGTTCTGGATTTCCTTTGAGAATAAGCTATTGTGCATTTGGCTGACATATCTCCGTCAGCTGGAACCCAGTAGGATGAATCGTCTGTCACCTCGATGGTTCTGGCACGAGGTCGACCTCTTCATCTCGGTTCAAGTTTCTCCTATTGGCCCTCCAAGCTGTTGTCGGTTTCGCGTTACCTGTCTGTGCGGCGAGGCGAGGCTCTCGTCATCGTCGTCCTCTCGCCAAGTTTTATCTTCACGGTCGTCACTTAGGAAAGATCCCGGTTCCTTCTCTTCTCCAGCTCCTCCACTCATTGGTAGTGAAGGGTATGGCGTTTGTCAATGTTGTCCACCCGCCTCATTATCGCTAGCATCCGGCTTGAAGAGAACGAAAATCTGGTTCGTCGGTGGGACGTCTCGGCCACCCCAGGATTGGAGTTACGGGCCCACGGTCTTGGTTTCGTGGAGCCGAGGGACTCCGTGTCGGACAGGTTGGCCTCATGGTTTAGTTCGTTCTTGGGAACCAAAGGTTCCTCTCCGCCGAATAGCCTGTCCTCTTCGTCTGTTTGGTCGTCCTCGTACGGGTTGATCAGCGGCTCATTGCGGGGTGGTTGTCGTGGTGGTTGACGGGTGTCTCCAGCTCGGTCCGCCTCCGATTGTCTCTGGCTAGAAGCACGAGTACTAATCCTCATGGTCAAGGGAATTGAAATTTACCAATCCCACGGTCGGCGCCACTGATGCAGTGTAGAACTCGATGTCCCGCCTATTGAAGGTCCGGTGATTTGATATAGGATCGTGTGCCCTTCTGTATGCTTATGGGACAAGCGTTCGGGAGAGGGTATGATCACGGTACACAAGCGGGCGTTTCGCCTAAAGGTGCTGTGTGTGCCATGTGACTGAATGTAGATAAGTCAAGGCTTAGAATGAATGTACACAGCGCCGTCTCCTTCCTCGTATATATAGAGTATACCGGTTAGTTAGTCCCTTGGCTGCCACACCGTGCGTGTCCGTGCGTGTCCGGGATCGTGTGTGCATGTCCAGGATCGTGTGTGCATGTCCAAGGTCATGGCTGGGTCCCACGGATAGTGGGTTGCCCCCTGTACTAGCCAGTGAGATAATGGGCCTAGACTAGGTCCGTAATAGTATGGTTCTGTTATTGTTCTTACTTGTTCTTTTAATTCGTGTGTTTTACTCATTAAGCAATTTTGTATATTTCCTATAAAGCTTGCAATATTATTTTCAAAATGTCTTCCTATTAATGCTATTAATTGAGAATTTGTCCATTCTTCTAATCTTTTTTCATGTCTAAATTACAGTCTAAATCTAGGCATATTCCTGAATTTGGCATTTCTCTAGTCTCACATAGAGACATACATAATTACATATAACCGATCTCATTTAATTATTTAGTTGACTCACAATTTAATCAGCAATCCACATAACACACACACACACATAACTGATCTCATTTGGTTATTTAGTTGACTCACGATTTAATCAGCAATCCACAATTTTCACATCCAATTTATTAATTAATTAATCTCTTAATTAATTAACCAATTAATTAGGACTTACTCTAATTTCCTAATTAATTAATCCGCCCAGAAGTGCGGATTGGGATCTCAAATTCCAACACTAAGTTTAGAGATGAGGAGAAACATGAGTACTGCGGCCAAGAAATGTTACTGTTAAGATCCTATGAGCTGCGGAAGAAATGGAGAAGATGGGCTTCTTGGTTGATTGAAGTAAAAAGAAAAAAGCATCAAGGAAAATAAGGTGCTCAAAACACGAATCCGGCAACCTTCTTACCTGAGGAAAGAACAGAACCAGCCAGAGCGCTTGAATGGACTCTTAACTGCAGTACAACGGAAGGGGAGAACGAATGAACAGAACCACAGAGAGAGACTGAGAGAGATGATGATGATGGTGGTGACTGAAAGTATGAGCAGAGAAGCGTAATAAAACAAAGAGGGGAATGGCATGACATGTCAAGAATTGAAAACTTAATAATCCTAAATCCCTAGTTTGCCTTAGAATATGAGGGGTAGGATGCGTTTTAGCAATGAATTATGCTTTTAGCCAAAGTTAACTTTGGAAATTCATAGTTAGAAAGGAAGAAACATGGATTAAAGGGGACGCCAAGACATGAGAAAATAAATAATCCTTCACCTATACCAAGACTCGAAAAATAATTTACATATATCGGACGCTCTAAGCAAAAAAAAATAATTTACATAGGCTATACCGTGATCTCTAGCTCACACTACAGTTCCTCCAAAGCTCCCTTCGATCTATCTGAACCTTTTTCCCTTTTTTAATGTATGCCCTCTTAATTATTGGAGGCCACCATGAAGTCAAAGGGGGTATGGGTAGTATATGTTTTGGGCAAAGAATTATAGTTTTAGCCAAGGTTAGCTTGGGAAATTCACGGTAAGAAAGGAAGACACTGGGAGAAGGTAGACGCGTTTTGCGTCCGGGCTCACAGTGTCCTTGGTAAATAGGTACGACTGTTGGAGCATTGTTGGTTTAAAAAAAAAAGAACAATAGGAGGATTATTTTTCTGGTGGAAAAGTAGGCAGTATTTATTAGCGAAAATCTACCTGAGGACCCAAATTAGCAAAAAAATGTAAAAAAAAAAACTCCAAAAAAAGTCACATGTCAAAAAGGCCCCAAAGCCTTTTTTGGTATCATTTCATAAATGTTAACAATTAAATCAGTCTCATTAACCACTAAATCAACACCCGTTAACAACTAAATCAGTAGCTTTAACAAAAATATCCTAACAACTAAATCAGTACCCGTTAACAACTATATCAGTAAACGTTAACAACTAAAGTTTTATGAAATAATATCAGAAAAGGCCCTGTGACCTTTTATGACATGTGACTTTTTTTAGGTCTTTTTCGACATTTGTTTGCTAATTTGGGCCCTGAGATAGATTTTCCTTATTTATTATTCACAGCCTGTACGTTTACATCAACTGAGGTCAAAATTTCCATTACTTGCCCATACATGTGGTTCTCTTCTCGTCCTCAACCTTTGTAGGTTGTCGCATGACTTTAAATTTTTAGAAAATTACGTCAAAAGCAACTTTAAAATTATTAAATACTAAATTAGATTATTATCAAAAGTTGATAATTGAACAAAGAAACTTCATAAGTAATTTATAACTCGTTTTTTTTTTTTTTATTACAAAAACATGATTTAATTTTTTTAAGAAAAACCGGTCATTTTCTCTTAAATTCTTAATATTATTTTTTACTGAATTCTGTAAATAAAATAAAATGAGTAACAATAATACTTTTACATAATCATTTATCATATGTCATGCTATTATGATTTTTAACAAAATAGTGTACAAATAAATGTTATCAAAATATTTTTATGTAAAAACATTTGAAAATATATATTTATATTTCTATATGTTAACAAATAAATTAAAAAATACTGAGGTGGAAAAAAAAAAAGTGATGATAAAAGTTGTTACGGATTTATATAAGGCCCATTAGCGATGCGGCCTAATAACAGGTAGATTTATCGTGATCACCAGCAGATCAGACAAGATCATAACTGTTACGGATTTATATAAGGCCCATATTCTGCTGTATGGCCCAACAAGGGGCAATCCACATGGCACAGATATGACGCCACATCACTTGGGCTTTGAGGCATAGAAGCCCACAGTTCAAACCTTAAACCTAAGGTAGCCTCTATATATAGCGGGTTAACCCTAAAGGTACATCATCTTCTACACGGTCTGCGGTTCTTGAAAATCCACAAAGAGCAAAATCAAGAATCGTAGCGGACCTCGAAGGGATTCAGAGAAACAATTGTTGTTTGAGCAACGACTTTGGTTTTGAGCTTCTTCACATGGGTTTTCTTTTAACTCTCCATGTCTCTACATGACGAGAAGATAGTTGGAAGGATCACCAGGATCTCTCTTTGGGAATTCTTTTAAGAGAGGGTGTGTATCAGATAAGCTGGGCAATTGAGCAATGTGGAATGAAGGAGTCTCATCCTCTCTCCTCAAGGATCGTCATCCTCTCTCCTCTCATTGGATACGTGGGTAAATTGAGCAATGTGTAATGAAGGATTCTCATCCTCTCTCCTCAAGGATCGTCATCCTCTCTCCTCTCATTGGATAAGTCGGGAAATTGAGCAATGTGGAATAAAGGATTCTCATCCTCTCTCCTCAAGGATCGTCATCCTCTCTCTCTCATTGGATAAGTTGGGAAATTGAGCAATGTGGAATGAAAGATTCTCATCCTCTCTCCTCAAGGATCGTCATCCTCTCTCTCTCATTGGATCTCATTGGATAAGTTGGGAAATTGAGCAATGTGGAATGAAGGAGTCTCATCCTCTCTCCTCAAGGATCGTCATCCTTCTCATCCTCTCTCCTTGGGAACCCGGCGAGATTCTCATCCCCCGCATCTCCACCATGGGTTTTCTTTTTCTGTTTCTTCATGAATTCACATGATGAGAAGATAGTAGGTAGGACTCTCATCCTCCCTCCTCAAGGATCGTCATCCTCTCTGCTGGGAACCCAGACTTTTCAATTCTGGTATAAATTTAGTCATCCTCTCTCCTCTCATTGGATAAGTTGGTAAATTGAGCAATGTGGAATGAAGGATTCTCATCCTCTCTCCTAAAGGATCGTCATCCTCTCTCCTCTCATTGGATAAGTCGGGAAATTGAGCAATGTGGAATAAAGGATTCTCATCCTCTCACCTCAAGGATCGTCATCCTCTCTCCTCTCATTGGATAAGTTGGGAAATTGAGCAATGTGGAATGAAGGATTCTCATCCTCTCTCCTCAAGGATCGTCATCCTCTCTCCTCTCATTGGATCTCATTGGATAAGTTGGGAAATTGAGCAATGTGGAATGAAGGAGTCTCATCCTCTCTCCTCAAGGATCGTCATCCTTCTCATCCTCTCTCCTTGGGAACCCAGCAGGATTCTCATCCCCTGCATCTCCACCATGGGTTTTCTTTTTTCTGTTTCTTCATGAATTCACATGATGAGAAGATAGTAGGTAGGACTCTCATCCTCCCTCCTCAAGGATCGTCATCCTCTCTCCCGGGAACCCAGGACTTTTCAATTCGGTATAAATTTAGATGCCCTATCTTTTCGTTTCTTCATGAATTCACATGATGAGAAGATAGTAGGCAGGATTCTCATCCTCCTCCTTGGGAACCCGGATTTTTGAGTAGGATTCTCATCCTCTCTTCTTGGGAACCCAGATTTGAGCAGGATTCTCATCCTCTCTTCTGGGGAACCCAGATGTGAGTCATCTTTTCTCCTTTGGAACCCAGATTTGAGCAGGATTCTCATCCTCTCTTCTGGGGAACCCAGATGTGAGTCATCTTTTCTCTTTTGGAACCCAAATTTGATAGGATTCTCATCCTTTCTTCTTGGAAACCCAGATTTGAGCAGGATTCTCATCCTCTCTTCTGGGGAACCCAGATGTGAGTCATCTTTTCTCCTTTGGAACCCAAATTTGAGTAGGATTCTCATCCTCCCTCCTTGGCGTACCCCGGTTACACCAAATCTGGTTAGGACCCCGGCTCTGCCAAAGTTTTGAAAGCGGACCCCGGTTACACCGAATCTGGTTAAAATCTCGGCTCTGAGTAAATTTGAAGGCATACCCCGGTTACACCGAATCTGGTTAAAATCCCGGCTCCGAGTAAATTTGAAGGCATACCCCGGTTACACCAAATCTGGTTAGGACCCTGCTCCGCTAAAGTTTTGAAGACGGATCCCGCTAAAATCCCGGCTCCGAGTAAATTTGAAGGCATACCCCGGTTACACCAAATCTGGTTAAAATCCCGGCTCTGCCAAAGTTTTGAAGACGAACCCCGGTTACACCGAATCTGGTTAAAACTCGGGCTCCGTGTTGCACCGGCAATCCCACCAAGTCTATTTACATGTATGAATCCGAGAAATAATAAACCCGAAATCTCGGTGTTCGAGTATCTCAACCTGGAATCTCGGTGTTAGAGTATGTAAACCCAGAATCTTGGTGTTAAGTTAAAACCCAGAATCTCGGGTCAGCACGCAAGCAATCCCGACAATCACGAACAATCTGATCCGGGTTGGTAAATCAACACATCCCGGCAGCTCAAAGACCTGAACTACCGGTCTGGGGGCAACAGAACGGATAAACGAGTCCAGGGTTACGACACCCATAATGGACAAACGAGTTAAGGGTTACGACACCCACAAATGGAGAAACAAATTCCGGGTCACGACACCCAGAACGGACCTCGGTTACACTTAATACGTGCATCAACTGGGATTGTTTCGAGATAACAACCGTCATATTTAATGCTAAAGTTTGCATAAATCGCGAGGTACAAGATCTTATTCGTGGAGGCAATGTACCTTTTTCTTTATATGTTATTGTTCATTACATATTTCTTCGAATCCACATATCACCTGTGTTTCCTTTGAGCTATTGGTACCCTCCCATCACTGGGCGCAAGGGTGCCGTATTAAATTGGATGGAATCGACCTCCAAAAATAGAAGAACGCCGACCCCGGTTACACTGATCCCAGTTAAAACTCGGGCTCAGCGTAAAGTCTTGACGAAAGCAAAAGATGAACCACGGCACACGGCCTCGACATGGCAGCCAAACACAATAGAAAGGTCAGGCCCAGGGTATTCGACTGGGGAGACCTAGTCCTACGAAGGGCCGACGTCAGTGACAAAAAAGCCAGAGATGGCAAATTGGCCGCAAATTGGGACGGCCCCTACCGGATTAAGGAAAAACTCAACAGAGGAGCCTACGTTCTAGAAAACCTGGCTAGGAAACAAATCAAGAGGACAAGGAACGACGACAAGCTAAGGATCTATTATAGCTAGGCCTAGTCGTAGCCGAAATGCCGCAAATGACACCTCATGTCCGAATTGTCGCCTTTACAAAGCTAATCATCTCTAGAATTAATAAAGGGTTTATTAACCGAATGTTCAATTCTAAGAGTGCTTAAATGATTCGCTGAATAAGCATACCGACACCGAGGTCCATACGCCGTGCCGACACCGAGGCCCATGCACCCGGTATATATTTTGATGCATCAAAATTGACACCTAAGTAAGAAGGCGAATAGTCATACTGGACCCTGATCAGGTCCACTTGGTCAAAGTGTGTCCTCACGATGACCACGGATGAGCATGTGACAATTTGCCCTTACCCTGGTTAAAATCCCGGATAACGACTCCGAACCTCGTAGCGTGGTATATTTAGACACCCCTACTCATGCACCTGGTTTCTGACACCAGAAGAGTACTAAGCGGACTCTAATTATTTAAAGACCCCGCCCGGTCTAGAACTTGACTATGTGCGGTTTATGCATAAAGTTAAAAGTACACAATGGACCAATTACTTGAATTTTCATTCATAAGGTTAATTGTTCAAAAGTACACACAAACCGGCATCCTACGCCGAAACAAAAGGAAAAGGAAGAATAAAAGAAAAGAACTTCTAGCTTGAAGGGGTTGCCTCGTCCACAGGCGCCCCGCCACCCTCGGAGCCAACCCCGGAAGCAGCACCACGGCATTCCTAGGGCCAGAGGTTACCACCTCGGACCCTTATGTCGTCGGTCCTCACCATGGCATTCCTAGGGCCGGAGGTTACCACCTCGGACCCTTAGGTCGTCGGTTCTTACCGCGGCACTCTTAGGACCGGAGGTTATTACCTCAGTCGCCCTTTTTGGACATCGGTATTCACCACGAGTCCTCAAGCCATAGGACGCCAACATGGCACGTCACGAGACGCAAGATGTCACCCCGACTCATCAGACCTTGCAACGTTACCACGTACACAGGGAAATGGGCTCAACAAGTCCTAGCCCGACGTAGACGTCAGGAGATGGGCAACACCTCGGATGACTTATCCAGGACGTCATACACCCCGGCAGTCCAAAGCCTTGAACTACGGCCGAGGGCAAGCTGTTACGGATTTATATAAGGCCCATATTCGATGTATGGCCCAACAAGGGCAATCCACATGGCACGATATGACGCCACATCACTTGGGCTTTGAGGCATAGAAGCCCACGCTTCAAACCTTAAACCTAAGGTAGCCTCTATATATAGCGGGTTAACCCTAAAGGTACATCATCTTCTACACGGTCTACGCTCCGGCTATTCACATACAGCCGTCACAGAGCATACGACCACCCCTTTGGCTAAACGCCTCATCTAATCCTCGAACTACGTGGACTTTGATCCCTCTTCAGGGTACGTAGGCCCTAGGAATCGCTCCTAGGTCAAGTCCCAATCAACATCAACATCCTAGCCCCATCAGGGCTAGGGTTCTGGTTCTACGCCAGAACAATAACCAACCTACAATCAAGGAGATAATCAAGGGAAATCTCTACACCAAATAGGAGGCACAAGAGGCCCAACAGTCAAAACCCTAAACCTAAGGTAACCTCTATATATAGATGGTTAACCTAACAGGTACACAGGATCTTCTTCTACGCTCTCTCTCATTTGCATATACTGCACACAGAGCACACACCCCACGCCCTTAGGCTAAACGCCTCAAAGTATCATCGAACTACGTTCAGGGTACGTAGGCCCTAGGAATCGCTCCTAGGTCAAGTCCCAATCAACATCAACATCCTAGCCCCTCAGGGCTAGACAATCTGTGTTCTACACCAGAACAAAAGTCATTTAATAAAATTGGCCAGATGAAAAGACAACAGAAAGTGGAAAAAAAAAGGTAAGTTCATGTCATAGAGCTGATAAAATTGACTCCATGAAAGGGAAAGCAAGGCGACATCGATCTCGTGGAGAAAAGACAAAGAAACGAAGAAAATGAAGGAGTGAGAGAGTTGGGTGGAGAAGATGATAAGACTACACCCACCAAACAAAATAATTTCATGGCACGTGGTGGGGATGGGGACGGGGCGGAGACGACCAAAAGAAGAGCACTTTATCAAAAGAAAAAGGAGCATCTTATTATTAATTTTTTTTAGATCGAGAAAAGGAGCATCTTATAAATATAAAGACATATTTGAGAGATAATGGAGTTAGAGAATAAGAGTAAGAGATGAGAGAAATTCAAGAGAAGTGGAGGAGAGTAATTCACATTTAATTGTGTGTAGGGACGGAGCTTGAGATAAATATTTGGGAGGCTAAATGTATACTCATTAAATAATTAAAAAGAAAAAATATTTGGGGGCCCAAAGTTATAAATTTTTGGGATAAATGTATAAATTTTCAGGCCAAATGTATAAAAAAAAAATCTAACTTTCATTAAATATTTAGGATAATTGGTTTTTTTGGGGGGCATGACACCCTCTTGTCAATAAAAAGCTTCGTCTCTGATTGTGTGTATTTAATACTTATATAATGCTTTTGTTTATAGGAAAACTTGGAGAATTAATGAACTCGGGGAAAAACAAACTTGGAGAATAAGGTTGTTGGCTTGGAGAGAGGTCAACGGGCATCCACATGATCAATGTTCACAGCACCTTCCCTTAAATGTTCATTATGAACGTGCCTCATTAAAAACTTTAACTAAAAAAACACAGTGGGACAAAAATGTAACGCTCCGTTATATCTCCCGATTATTATCAAAGTTATTTACACAATGAAGCGTACAGGATCCGATTTGAACAAAAGGGTAACTAATAAATTGCGAAGCAATTTTGTATAAAAAAAAATTTGCGGAAGCAATTTTAACTTAACTTGGTTTTGAAATAAAACTTTATCCCTGTCGTGAAAATTATGTACAATCATCCCCAAATAAATTTAAAACCATCACAATTAGTACATCATCCCAAATTAACTTCAAAATATATATATACAAAATCAAAAGCGAACTCTCTCCAAGTTCCTTCTTTCTTTCTAGCCTTCCACCCCACAGCTCTTTCTTACCTCTTCTTCCAAAGGAAGTCCCTGCACTTTTGTTTAAGTTTGAGATTCACGAATGAATATTAGTGTAACATGTTAACTTCTATAATTGATATGTAAGCATATGCATGAATTTAAAAAAATACCACAATCAGGAATACAACCATATAGCATTAAAACACAGTTCAAAATCCCAGTGCCTAGGAAAACAAGCGTAGAACCTGTCCGGTTCAATATTCCATAGTGTTAGGAAAGACAATCAGAACCTACCCGGTCTTGTGCCTATCTCTCCGAGGCCCAACCCAAAACCTACCCCAAATATTTCTATGGAATTTCAGTTTACCGATAGAATTTACTATGGAAAGGAACTACCGATGGAATCGCTTCCGTTACTAATATTTCGTGACAAATTGGTATGGCAAAGGGAAAGTTTCCAACCCAACAAGCCTTTGTTAGTTGGAGTGCGATGAACCTACAATCTTTAAATGTAAAATAATGTATATTTATATAATATTTTAATTCACAAAAATAAATATAATATTTATATTATACAAAAACACATACGGATATATGCTTTATGTCTCTATATACGTAGGTACGTGTACGTATCGTATGTATTCTTTGTTCAGAAAATAACGTTTATATTATATACGTTAATTTTGATATGTATTTATAGTATATGTATTTTTATTTATAGAGTAAATACCCTTTTTGGTCCCTGGAAAAAACACGGATGCCCTTTTTGGTCCCTGAAAAAAATAAGTCACTTTTAGTCCCTAAAATGGAAAAATAAGGTCCCTTTTAGTCCTTTTGATCAATTTTTTGCATATTTTAATCCCTCAGAAATTCCCAAAAAGGTCCTTTTTAGTCCCTAAAAAGGACCAAAATGACATTTTTTTTACTCAGGGACGAAAAAGAGTCAAATGTGTTTTTCCAGGGACCAAAAAGGGTATTTACTCTTATTTATATATAGTATATTATTCAACAATTCACACATATTATATTATGATTTCAATGAAGTAATATGGAACAATATTATTTATATATTATTATAATATTTAGGTTATGACCCACAAACACTATCTTGGTATGTCCCGTATTATATTCAAAAGTAATTTGTGATGTGTTCAACAGCTGAGCTGAAGTAGTTTTAAGATGCGCTCAATATTCTTAAGTTGCTACTAAAAAATAATTTAAAGCCTCGACACACATTCATTTAGAACTTTTTTTGGGAGTTTATGATGAGGTTCAAATCACTCCTTAAAAAAAGTTACTTCATGGGCAAAATTTCTTTTCATAAAATAAATATTTTAATGGAAATATAGCTCAACAAAATACTTTAGGTGCTAGACACACATAAAAAATGCTTAAGGATGTTGGTCCACCTTAAAAAATATTTTGGAGGTGTTGGGCGCACAATAAATTAGTGGAAGCACCTGAGAAAATATTTTAGGGTAGGTCTAAGGCGGACCTTAACCCTTATATTTATATGACAATTTTTTCTTTTTATAGGGATATTGTTTTTTAGGTAGAATTATTTTAATTGATATTGTTTTTTTATGTAGAATTATTTTAATTATGTATTATTATTTATTTTAATAACTCATTATATTAATCTATATTATATAAGTTGTTATAATATAGTATAAAAAACTACAGAAAATTTTATTGGCGGGATTTTTCCATGGGAAAGTCCATCAGTAATTTTAATGATGAATTACCAAGAAAATTTTTGACGGATTACTAACACAATTATGCGACCGACGGTAAATATAATTTATAATAAAATCCGCAATAGAATTTAGTCACAGTGAAGAAAATGTTTATAGTTATTATTATCACATGAAGGAGAGGTGCATAGTTTAAAGATTGTATGCTTCTGCTTTTGTTTTTCGACAGCCGCATGGTCTAATAGTCTTTTGTTTGGATTCTTCAATTCTTCGCAGTTTTGTTTCAGTTGATTGGTTTTCCTTTTATTTAAAAGTGCATCTAAACTTTGGTTTGATAAAAAAGAAGCTGAACACTTGAAAAGCCTTGAAATATCATAGATAATGTCTTAAATTTTATTTACTCCCTCCGGTCCACACAATATTGGGTACTTCTAGAAGGAAGACATAGTTTAAAATATGTCATCTCTATTTTAATTAATGCTTTTTCCTGTTTTTTCTGTGTGATTAATACTCATTTTCCAATTGTACCCACTCATATATCCTCTATCTCTAAAATAATATTCCCAATGCAATTAAACACATTTCTAAAAGATGGTAAAAGTGGGTGGAAAAATTACATTTTAGGACATATTAAATGTATTAACTATCGTTTCTTGTTTCTCGTGATATAGTTTAAGTGTTTTATTATGGGCTGGAAGGAATAGTGCTTTCTCATTTTGTCCCTATTTAATTACCCATATTTCTCTTCCCCCTCACCCCCCACCACCACCACACATTTTTTCTCTTATACAATTATCTTTATTACTCCTACAATATTAATTTTCTTATTCTTTCTCTTCTAAAATTCTCCTTATTATAATAATTTCCTTATTCTCTCTCATTCCCTATCTTCTCATGAATAAGAGTATTTTTGCCAAAAATATTATAATTTTTACATATTTATTGTCCTTAACGGTTAAGTGTTCCAAAAACGGTAAAACACAGACGGATATATACTTTATGTCTACATATGTATGTAGCTACGTATTTATGTATTCTTTGTTCAGAAAATAACATTTATATTATATACGTTAATTTGATTTGTGTGACATCCCAAAATTTGGGATTTGAGAGTTAAATTTGATTTGGGATTAATTAAGGAAAATTTGGCCTTAAGTATTTAAAAAATTAATATTTGGAATTAAAGGCATATTTTCCTATAAACTAAGGATAAATAATTCAGGAATAACTTTTGACCTAAATATTTTAGAGATAATATTTTATGGCCTAAAAGAATTATTTGAGGAAGAAAAATCCTTAAATGGAGATAAGGATTAATTTCCATCAATTATTTATTATTCCAATCAATTTGGAAAAAGTATATTAATGTGGGAATTTTTTTTTTGATACAAGGTGAGGGGAGGGGGGATCGAACTAAGGACCTAAGGGGGGAAATGAATCCCAATACCACTGCACTACAAGGAGTGCTGGTATTAATGTGGGAATTGAGCATTCATATATATATAAATATATACCTGTACATGTACAGCCCACATACTCTCTTTAATTTCTCTTCATTTTTGGGCCCATTCCAACACACATACTTCCTTTATTGCATGATAGCCACGTGCCTCTTCTCCATACTCCTCCTTTCGTTCACTTTTCCCCATTTCGGACACCCACACACTAGAGCTGGGAAATCGGGTTAAGTCCATCGGGCCGGCCCGTTTAAGCTCTGGCCTGTCAAGGGCCGAGCTTGAAAAATGGACAAGATTTTTGAAATTGGCCCTGAAGAGCCGACTTTGGAGGGCCTCGAACTTAAACGGGCTAGCCTTGGAGGGCCTCGGACCGGCCCTGCAAGCCCTTTTCACTGTAGTTTTGTCTTTTTTTCCTTCTTTAATTTATATATATTTTGTATTTGTTATAGAGTTATTTATCCATTTAACTACAAATACATAATAACTATACTTTAATTTTAATATTTGGTTTATTATTATTTGCTACAAATAAAGATTATGGATGTGTTCATGATGAGGGAAAATAAATTCATGATATTCTTACTCATGAGTCAGAGGCTACTACTCAAAGTGAAGAACAATCAAATGTTGTTAAAATTGATGATAGTGGCAAAGATGACGACAATAATAGTCATCGTACTAATGTCGCTTAGTTGTATGCTTCTTATGTTTTATATGAGTTATTTGTGAATATAGTTTGCTTTTAATTATGAATTAATAACTATACTTATTTGTTGGATATTCGTGTTGTAATTTACTAATTATACTTCTTAAAAAAAAACGAAGGAAAAATAGTTAAAATTTAGAATAGTAATTTTCGGACCCTTAAGGCGGCCCTGACCCTGATGCTCTCAGGCCGAGCTTTGAAAAACAGATGTTTTTCTTATCTCAAACCCTGGAAGGCCAGGCCAGCCCCAGCTCTACCACACACACATATACTTCCCCTTCCATCCGAAAACACTCTCACTCCTCCATTTCATTTCCCTCTCACCGACCCTTTACACACACACCCACAACCACCCATTCATTTCTCCAGTTCACTCCATTCAGTCTTCCACACTCCCATTCTCATTCATCTTTTTCGGCCAAACAGAAAGAGAGAGAGAGGGAGAGAGAGACTGTCGGAGGTCACCGGAAAAAGGAAGAAGGAGAAGGAACACTTACATGCAACCTGTTTTTGCAGTCTAGGTAAGCCTCCTAAACTCATTCCCAACCTCATTTTGACAGATACTTGAGTTCTTGGAGTCATTAAGTTGCTGAAGTGTAGAGTTTCGGTGTAGTTGTTGTCATCACATTTTTGTTTTTGACTTTGAGTGTCTTGTTTTTGACTTTGAGTGTCTTTGCATGTCGATTTTGAAGCATAATCTGAGGTTATTTGGCTCTGCATGTGGCTCACTGAAACTCAAAACAAGAAATCTGAGTCTAAGGTGTCCAGTTCTTCTCAACATAAGTCAGGAATTGAAATTGCACATGTTGTTGTACAACTCTGTGTAGGAGTCTGAAAACAGCGGATTATTTTCATGTCGTTTTTGTAAGTTAAGGGTTGATTTTTTCTCTGAAATTTTTAATGGAGATAGTACTCTCCTTAAGGTTTAAAATGAGCTTTGGATCACCTAAAACGGAGGTTTATAACTCCAGTTATGTTTTTTAGAAGTTGAGCTATGAATCAAGAAAATTTCTGGTATGTTTCTGGGCAGCAAAATGGCGTTCCATTTCGGCCCCACTGAAAAAAATCAAACAAATGTGAAATTTTCCAGATCAATAGTAGGCTCATATAGGTTTAATTTGATAGGTAATTTGTAAAATTCCGATAAGAATTGAAGGAGTTATGATTCTCAAAAGATTGGTCAAGAAACCTGAAAAAATTCTGGACATTGTTTATGTTTTTCAAAATTTGGGAATTTTCTCAGTCATAGATCAACTTGGTGACTTTAATTTATGAAAATAGACTTATCAAGGAGTAAGTAGAAATTGGAATCACTCCATTTGAAGTTGTATCGGTCGAGTTATGAATTTTCTAAATTCTCATAAAAGTTAAAGGCTGAATTTTTGATAAGTCTTAGAATAGTCACATAAGTTGTTACTTGTGCTTAACCTTTAAAGTAAAGGTTTCTTTGGATAAAATGAAAGGTTAAATGGCTGAGATGATAATTATCCTATAGCGTATAGTATCTAATTAAATAAGTCTCAATTAGTATACATCACTAGTCATAAGGATACTAAAGAATAAGTATTTTGGGGTGGGTCTAAGGAACTGAATCTTAATTATGTTTCGGATGATTAATGACCCATTACTATATAAATGTTATTTATAGGACCTGAGAATCGCCCTAAGCTTAAAGGTCAAGCATAGTGACAAGAGCTTATTGGAAGGGGTTTTGTCGGTAAAACCAACAGGTAGTAACTATAATCTCACATTCTTTGCATTGCTATATATATTTTTGTATACTATATTTGTATGTCCCGCCTTTATGGCTAGCACCAGTCGTGGCTCGATTAAGCGGAAAGGCCGACCATGGGGCTAGCTTCTCGGTGGCTAGGCAGGGCCTAGTGCATTCATTATTTTTGGTATTGAATTGCCAAAATGAATTTCCTTGCGCTAAGGTATTTTAGAATCATTGAATGAACACTGGTATTACAAGCTGCATTTGGTATGTAATACTTGTGATTTGAATTTGAATCTTGAAATTGAATTGGAACTTGAATTTGAATTTGAATGCTTTATATGCTGTGTGGACTACTCTGTTTGGTTGATTTGCATATATATTGCATATGCTTGAATTTGAGATTAACCTGTTACTCTGGGATTCATTCATTTGAATCTCAGAGCCTTCCATAAATACAGGATATGGGCAGACTAGTAGGCAAGTAGGAAGAGACAGGGCGTAGATATTGATTGGTATTGAGAAGAAGGTTGAGTTGATCATGTAGATTGAAACATATAGTTTCACTTTTGCATTTGAATAATTTTATTTCCTTATGACTTAGCTATTATTTTGAGAAAGCCGTATGTGGCTATTGGGATGTATATATTTAATTAGATACACATGATTATGTAGAAATAGACAAGATATATATATATATATATAGGACAGACATGTATATAACAAGTCCAAACCGTGGTGAATAAATTAGTAAAGCACTAGGTTAATTGAAGAAATAAGGAAATACTCTGATAACACTTGATAAGGTTTTTAAGTATGATGTTCTTTAAATAATAAGTTTGAACCACTATTAAAATGTTTTTAAATGTAACAATAAAGCCCATTCGAATTTTAATATTGTTTTGAACTCTTTATAAAAAGGGCTTTCATTTCCAAGAACAAACCTAGCCCAGTAATTTAATTTTTTTATTAAATAGTACATCAGAATATATGATAAGTGAAGATGTCACTCTGTTCTGGGTTCAGAACAATGGGGTGTTACAATTGGTATTTATAGTATATATATATTTATATATATATAGTATATTATTGAACAATTCACATTTATTATATTATGATTTTAATAAAGTAATATGGAACAATAGTATTTATGTATTATTATTATATTTAGGGCTATGACGCATACAACACTCTAAAATATTTCTATCTTGGTATGTTCAGTATTTTAAAGTAATTTATGATGTGTTCAACCCCGAAGTAGTTTTTAGATATTGGGAGTTCATGATGAGGTTCATATTTCTCCTTAAAAACAATACTTCGTGGGCAAAATTTCTTTTCAAAAAATAAAGACTTTAAGGGCAATATTGCTGGACAAAATACTTGACACATAAAAAATGCTTAATGGTGTGGATGCACCTTAAAAAATATTTTGGGGTGTTGGACGTACCATAAATTTCTTTATGATAGTGTACATACTTAAGAAAATACTTGGGCAAGGGTACGTTAAGACTATTTTTTCTTTTTATAGAGATGTTGTTTTTAATATAAAATTATTTAAATTATGTATTATTATTATTTATTTTAATAACTCATTATATTAATATATATCATATAAGTATTATTGTAATACCCTAAAATCTGACCTATGATAAGTATCATAGTTTAGTAAATAATACCTATTGGGAATAGGTGAATATGTGGTGTCAAAACATTGTAGAATACTTATTCCATTTTCTAGGGAAATTTCTAATGAAATTAGAGGGAATAAAGTGCCAAAATTACTAAAATGCCCTTGTGAGGTATAAAATAGCCTAAAAATATTATGATAAATCCTAAAAGGCCGTAAAATAATTATTAAAATTTAGAGAGTATATTGTCTCTAATTTTGGTAATTTATTAAATTATAACTTGGGAAAAATTAAAGGGCAATAATCAAAAAGTTTTGAAATGACCAAAATGCCCCCATGATTTTTAATATAATGTATGAGACATAAAATACTAATGTCAGTGCATTAGTTTAGAGGTAATGAGTTATTCTAATTAAGAAAATTATCAAAAATTAGTGGGTAATTAATTAAATAATTATTGGCTAATTATTTGAGCTTAAACAAAGGAAAATCCAAAGATAATTATGTAAAACCCTATAATTAGTGGTTTATGGCTAAAAATGGCATAAAATATATTTGCTAATTAATTGGAAAATATTAAGAAAAATTGATGAGATTAAGTAATTTTAAGCCTAAATCTAATTATGGACCAATATGAAATTTTGTAAAAAAAATATGGAAAATAATTATTAAATAATTAAATAATATATAATATTAATTAATTAATTAATTAAAAAACGAAAAAAAAAGACCAAGTTTGACCAAAAATCTTGAATGGATAAGAGGATAGGATTTTCATGTTAAAGATCATGCAACTTTAGTTAAATGGTAATTAAGTTGTAAAAGCAAATAGGATAAATGATCACCGATAGAAACTAAATCCTATCTAGAAAACCATGAACAAGGTTTATAAAGTCAAAGTATATTATAAACAATTGAATTTTTAGCTCGGAGTAGGCTGTCTCCGAAGTTATTTCCTTAACCGAAAAGGGTTATACTGGACTAGCAGAGAATCTATCTGATGTTCAAAAAGAAAATCAGATAAATGAAAATCGGGTTAAGGTGCAAAAATAGACATGTGCTTTTTCCGGAGGAGCGTCCAGTAGCAAATGCTTTTTTCAGGTGCAAAAGTAACTATGTGGTTACAAATTAGATGCAAAAATAGCGTTTGACCGTTAAGTTTGACTTTTTTTGCTGTTTGGACGATGACGTGGCATTTCAAAGGTGCAAAAATAATTTTAGGATCTTAAAAAAATATTTCAGGTATTGATCGTGTAACATCCCAACTTTTCAAAAGCAGTATAAATTTTTTTTTTCAGAATCATCAGAGTAGAGCACCGGTGTAACAACCCGACTTTTCAAAAGCAGTATAATTTTTTTTTTTAAAAACATCTTTTCAAACCATCAGAGTAGAGCACTTGAGCGGAAGAGTAACTGATATATAGATTCAAAAAGCCAACAGTAGTGTATCTGGCTGATTACAAAGGCGGTTCAATAACCGAGCGTTTTCGAAATAAAAGACAACATCAAAGGAAGACTCCCGCCCGATCCACGAAATGAAGTCTTGATCAAAGGCTTTCTATGCTGTTTGCTTGCCTCTCTCCTCGGTCCTCGGTCCTCCCGAACTCGACGCTATGTTAAGGGTGAGATCCAGCCGCACCGGATCTCGGAGTAGCAGTTAACCTCATGTTTATGTATACACATACAAACGATGACATCCACAACATCATCAAGACATACCATCACTCTATCACAACCCATGCATATGTATTGCCCCAAAGATGCGAGACAAATTGCACCCAGCATACGGACCGATTGCACCCAAGATACTGGACAGATTGCACCCAAAGATACGAGCATTGCACCCAAGATACGAGACATATCCTCTAACCACTATATGTACTCAAACAAGATAACACTCCTACACACATACCACATATATGCATACCATAAACATCGAGTTAGTGTTACAAAGACGCGAACGTACCTTCGTTGACGGTGAGACGGCACTTCCGTCGGAAATCGTACTTTTCTACGAAAAACGTGAAAACGTCCAATAGCGGCACTTCGGCAACAGAACGGCAGCAGATTAGGATTTCGACGTCCTATAGGAGTAATATCACTTTCATTAGTGATTTGGCATTATAACGGCATTTTAGGTAAAAATTACCATTTTGCCCTATACCCCTACTTGGCGGAATTTCGCGGCGCTTCCTACATAGGCTATTTTCTTCCCAAAATTTCGCGAACTTCGACGCATTTATGATTCTTGAAAATAAAGACTAAAATAGCCCTCCCATATGATACCCAAATCATAAAAATAAAGACTACTCTAGCCTTACTAACTATTGAACTAAAGACTAAAAACTAAAGACCGAAAGACTTACCCGTTGAAGACTTCGTAGAACTTCCCCAGAGCTTCTCTCTCTTCTTTCTCACTCAAGGATTTCGGTTTTCACTTGAGAATGAGGTGAGAAAATGAAGAGAGCTCTTGCCTTTTTATAGGCAAATTTTGGGTCCTAAAGTGTAATTTTCCTTCTCAAATTTTGGGTCCAAAGTTGTAATTTTCCCTTTAATATTTTGAAGAGTGATTCTTGGCCATACAACACACCAAAACGTGCTGCCCCCTCTCCAAGCCAAAGATGAGCCAATTGGATGATGACACGTGTCCTCATCCAGTCCAATTTCCCCGATCGGTACCCGATTCGCGTAATTTCGGAGAAATCTCAAAATTCTGGATTTACAACTTTGAAGACAAGTTCTCACTTACTAGAAATGTCCAAGTTAACCTAAATTTTGATTCCATATAGGGCTCCAACAGTCCAGTTGAGTCTTTCTCGAAAACGTGTCCAAACGCGTCGGTGTCGAAACGAAAATCCGGAAGTTCCACTTATAGACATAGATGCACGATTTCAAATATGTCCATAAAAATTCCCAATTCTTTCTCAGTTGTCACAACTCTAATTTTGAAGTCTTTACTTCCAACCCGGCTATCTGCCTTTTTCGTAATTCCCTATTTCGTCTTATTAGGAAAAAGTCCTATTGACTTCAGAATTAACTTCCGCAAGAGTTTAACGGAAGATAAAAACCCACTGATCAATATTTTACCCTGACTTTGGAAATCCCATTCCTAGATCTCCAGATAGGATCCGTTTCCTAATTCCCATTTTACTATTCACCATTTTTCACTTTAATTAATTATAACATATTATAATAGCAACTTGCATTTTTATATACATATATATATATATATTTATTTTCTTTTTCTTTTTCCTTTTCATTTTCATTTTTTTTTTCTGCCCTTTATTTTCGTTTTTTTTTTTAATTATTTAATTAATTAAATAATTATTTTCACATAATTTTTTACAAAATTTTCCTATTGGTCCAAACTTGTATTTAGGCTCAAAAATACCTAAACTCAACTATTTTTCTCAAAAATCTCCAATCAATTAGTAAATATATTCTTACTAATTTTCAACTATTTTCCACTAATTTTTGAGCTTTACATAATTATTCATGAATTTCCTTTACTTATGCTTAAGTAATTAGCCCAATATTACTTAATTACTTAATTATCACAAGTTGATAATTTTCTTACTTAGAACACCTTATTTCCTTTATACTCTTGCATTAACATTTAGTTTCCATGTGTTACGCTTTATTTTAGAATTTGTGAGGGCATTATGGTCATTACCATACTTTTGAGCATTCTTCTTCAATTTCTCCAAGTTTGTAATTTATTAAATTACCAAAATTAGAGATATACTCTCTCTCAATTTAAATAATTATTTCATTGCCCTTTAGGATTTTTCACCATTTTCCTAAGTTATTTACTCCTCCAGGGGTATTTTGGTCATTTTGGCACTTTGGCCCTTAAATTCCCTAATTCAAATTTCAGGGTATTACATTTCTCCCCCCGTTAAACAAAATTTCGTCCTCGAAATTTGTATTCTACCCACTAAACTTTGTACTATCCTGATTTCGGATTATACGCGTCGGATCTTCGCTTTATTTGTCGTGCCTCCTCCCGGCGATCGAGAATTCGCTTTGGTTTGACCATAAAGATCTTGTCATATTGTACTTTGATATATAGTGTCTCCCGAGGCGCCCATACACCGCGGTCAACACCACAAATACCAAAATGTCTCCATGGCGCCCATACACCATGACAACACAAAATATCATACATGTCACCATGGCAACACCATGGCAACACAAGATACCTCCTACTCAATGACATGATCACGGTCGAATCGTAATATCTAAGAAACATGGAATACATCACGGAGGTGGTTCTCGTATCGTATAAGTCAATCGAATAGCTAACACCTAGTTCATGCAATGCATAGAGAAAATTCCTTACTAAGAGAGATAGTACCTTGGACTCTCTCCTAAGTTCTCTGTCCATTGTGTCGGTTAACGCGTACATTCGGCCTGGGTTCTGTGGCCTCATCTTCGCAGCTATCTCAGGACAATTCGGGGCAATGTGTCCTTGTTTCTGACATCTATAGCAAACTCGTCTCTCTACACTTTTCTCAGGACAGTTTGAAATGATGTGCCCTGGCTTCCGGCATCCGTAACAAACCTGTCTACCACCACAACTACCAGAATGGTACTTCCCGCAGTCAGGACACGGTCGGGTTACTGGCATCCTCGGGTTGCTCTGTTGCTCATACTGGAATGGTCTCTTGTTTTCCCTTTGCGAGTCCCTCCATGGTGCCTCTCTTTTCCGCGAGGAATTCTCACGGCAGACCTCGCTACGATCTGATCTTGCTTGTGCTTAAGTGCGGGGTTTACGCAGCTCCTTTCGGTTGCGCTCAATTAGTCGGCAAGATTCTACCGCTTGGGCTAGTTTAGGAAGCTGCCGAGATACCGACCTCTTCTTTATCTCATATTTTAGCCCGTGTGTCAACCTTGTTTGACTTCCGGGTTTCGTTATCATTACTCCTCGGATACGACGAGTATCGTGACGATTGGTAAACCGAGTATAGTAATCGTCGAAGGATTCCTCGAACCTTGTTGGATGCTAAGAAACTCCGCCTCCTTGATCACCCGTGTCGAGGAGGAAAATATTGTTCATTGAATTCCTCCATGAACTTCTCCCATGTGACAGGGCAATATCGGGTCCGCAACGTCGTGGCGACGCTCTTCCACCATCGATGCGCATCACCATCGAGCTTAAAGATCGCAAGTTGAGCTTTCCGATCGTCTGGGCATTCCATAACTTCAAATATTTTCTCCAGACTCAGAATTCGTTCTTCCCGTGGAAACAGGTGGCTTGAGCTTACAAAATTGAGTGACCCAACTTTGTGTAGTTTGCATATCTCTCCCTCGTCGTGGAGGTGACCGGGACCTATCGGATCCCTCGCCTTCCTCATCGTGTTCATCACTCTGCTCGTTTTCTTCTTCTTCGAATGTTGTTCTTCCTCATGTCCGGCTGCCTTTCGGCTTGCCTTTCGGCCAAGTTCCTCTATCATCATTCTTTGTTCATCTAGCATCTCTCTTTGTTCACGCACTACGGCCACGGCCTCTTGCAAAGCAATCTGCTGGTTTGGTTCATGAATTGTCGCGCTCAGGATTTACTACTGGAATCATCCGAGGTTGTCTACCTCGTCCTCGGCCTCTGCCTCTGCCTCGGCCTCTGGGAGCTCCGGCTCCTCTTAAATTCGCCATGTCGCGTTCTTTTTCCTTTATTAAGGGAAACGTTAGATACAGGGAGGACATTTCGCATAACACAGACTTTATCACACTAGTCCCTAGACTCTTTCACGCTTTACATTGCACCCGGCCTTTATCATTCTATTATTCACACCTGCTCCCGCCTTTATCATACTCACAACAATTAAACTCTATTATACGTAGTATTCACACCGCGCGCAACATTTCCGTCGTCAGATTCTCGTTGGTTCTCTCTACCCAAAAAGATGCGAAGAAAAGTGGATCAAATCCAGTTTTCCGAAGAGTATGAAAATTCGTTACGAAATTTCTCGATAGAAGTTCTCAACATGGGTCAAATACCGCATGTACTTATCTTTATTGGTCTCGGGGTTTTCATCTGGCGTGGCCTATCATCGCATATAAGCTCGATGCTAGGAAAGAATCACCGTCCAGCACAAACTGGCGGTTATCAGAGTGATGCACCGACCAAGGGTGGTACACCGGTTCAAGATGGTATACCGGCTCAGAATGGTATACCGAAGTAAGGTAGTACACCGACCTTAGGCTATATCAGTACTCATTTTCAAAATATGCTCTTTAAAAAGGCGTAGAGCCTAACTCCGTTACTCAAACCAATTGGCCGTAAAGTGTCTATCATGGGAGCCTCACCGAGTTCACGGCGACCGATTGGCTTACCCACATAGACTAGCCTTGCCTTCGGCACCAATGGTTTGTATATAACATAGTTAGATCTATGCCAGGACAACTGCTCTGATACCAAATGTAACAACCCGACTTTTCAAAAGCAGTATAATTTTTTTTTTTAAAACAACTTTTCAAACCATCAGAGTAGAGCACTTGAGCGGAAGAGTAACTGATATATAGATTCAAAAAGCCAACAGTAGTGTATCTGGCTGATTACAAAGGCGGTTCAATAACCGAGCGTTTTCGAAATAAAAGACAACATCAAAAGGAAGACTCCGCCCGATCCACGAAATGAAGTCTTGATCGGAGCTTTCTATGCAGGCTGCTTGCCTCTCTCCTCGGTCCTCGGTCCTCCCGAACTCGACGCTATGTTAAGGGCCGAGATCCAGTAGACCGGATCTCGTAAGCAGTTAACCTCATGTTTATGTATACACATACAAACGATGACATCCACAACATCATCAGCACATACCATCACTCTATCACAACCCATGCATATGTATTGCCCCCAAGATGCAGACAAATTGCACCCAAGATACTGACTCGATTGCACCAAAGATACGGACAGATTGCACCCAAAGATACGACATGTATTGCACCCAAGATACAAACATATCCTCTAACCACTATATGTACTAAAACAAGATAACACTCCTACACACATACCACATATATGCATACCATAAACATCGAGTTAGTGTTACGATGACGCGAACGTACCTTCGTTGACGGTAGACGGCACTTCCGTCTGAAATCGTACTTTTCTACGGAAAAACGTGAAAACGTCCAATAGCGGCACTTCGGCAACGAATCGCAGCAGAGATTAGGATTTCGACGTCCTATAGGAGTAATATCACTTTCATTAGTGATTTGGCATTATAACGGCATTTTAGGTAAAAATTACCATTTTGCCCCTATACCCCTACTGGGCGGAATTTCGCCACGCTTCGCTACATAGGCTATTTTCTTCCCAAAATTTCGCGTAACTTCGACGCATTTATGATTCTTGAAAATAAAGACTAAAATAGCCCTCCCATATGATACCCAAATCATAAAAATAAAGACTACTCTAGCCTTACTAACTATTGAACTAAAGACTAAAAACTAAAGACCGAAAGACTTACCCGTGAAGACTTCAATGAGAACTTCCCAGAGCTTCTCTCTTCTTTCTCACTCAAGGATTTCGGTTTTCACTTGAGAATGAGGTGAGAAAATGAAGAGAGCTCTTGCCTTTTATAGGCAAATTTTGGGTCCTAAAGTGTAATTTTCCCTTCTCAAATTTTGGGTCCAAAGTTGTAATTTTCCCTTTAATATTTTGAAGAGTGATTCTTGGCCATACAACACACCAAAACGTGCTGCCCCCTCTCCAAGCCAAAGATGAGCCAATTGGATGATGACACGTGTCCTCATCCAGTCCATTTCCCCGATCGGTACTCCGATTCGCGTAATTTCGGAGAAATCTCAAAATTCTGGATTTACAACTTTGAAGACAAGTTCTCACTTACTAGAAATGTCCAAGTTAACCTAAATTTTGATTCCATATAGGGCTCCAACAGTCCAGTTGAGTCTTTCTCGAAAAACGTGTCCAAACGCGTCCGGTGTCGAAACGAAAATCTGGAAGTTCCAGCTTATAGACATAGATGCACTGATTTCAAATATGTCCATAAAAATTCCCAATTCTTTCTCAGTTGTCACAACTCTAATTTTGAAGTCTTTACTTCCAACCCGGCTATCTCGCCCTTTTTTTAAATTTCCCTATTTCGTCTTATTAGGAAAAGTCCTATTGACTTTTAATTAACTTCCGCAAGAGTTTAACTAAGATAAAAACCCACCGATCAATATTTTACCCCGACTTTGGAAATCTCATTCCTAGATCTCTAGATAGGATCCGTTTCCTAATTCCCATTTTACTATTCACCATTTTTCACTTTAATTAATTATAACATATTATAATAGCAACTTGCATTTTTATATACATATATATTTATTTTTTTTTTCTTTTTCCTTTTCATTTTTTTTTTGCCCTTTATTTTCGTTTTTTTAATTATTTAATTAATTATTTAATTAATTAAATAATTATTTTCCATAATTTTTACAAAATTTTCCTATTGGTCCAAACTTGTATTTAGGCTCAAAAATACCTAAACTCAACTATTTTTCTCAAAATCTCCAATCAATTAGTAAATATATTCTTACTAATTTTCAACTATTTTCCACTAATTTTTGAGCTTTACATAATTATTCATGAATTTCCTTTACTTATGCTTAAGTAATTAGCCCAATATTACTTAATTACTTAATTATCACAAGTTGATAATTTTCTTACTTAGAACACCTTATTTCCTTTATACTCTTGCATTAACATTTCTGTTTCCATGTGTTCTCGCTTTATTTTAGAATTTGTGAGGGCATTATGGTCATTACCATACTTTTTGAGCATTCTTCTTCAATTTCTCCAAGTTTGTAATTTATTAAATTACCAAAATTAGAGATATACTCTCTCTCAATTTAAATAATTATTTCATTGCCCTTTAGGATTTTTCACCATTTTCCTAAGTTATTTACTCCTCCCAGGGGTATTTTGGTCATTTTGGCACTTTGGCCCTTAAATTCCCTAATTCAAATTTCGGGGTATTACAACCGGAACAAAGAGTAACTGATATTTAGATTCCAAAATGTCGTAAGTCTGGCTGGTTACAACAACGGTACAGAAACCGGGTCGTTCAAAAGTAGATAACAACATCAAAAGAAAGGCTTCAGACAGAATGAAAAGAAATCTTCCTTGCCATGGTCTCCTAAGCGTCTTTCTCTCTCTCCTTGGTCCTTGGTCCTTAGAAGCGAAGCTAAGTTAAGTCTTGGAGTCCATGCATCGAACCCAGTAGTAACGGTTAACCTCATATTTACATACGCACAGATATGGACTACAGAAAATTATATCAACAACAGTATATGTGCACTCATCGCCCAAAAGCATGCATACATATATCGCCCAAAAACATCTATATATATATCGCCCAACAGCATGTAGATATATCGCCCATAGCAAACGTAAACATATAAACAGCACATAGACATACCACCGAGCCATAAGTTACCACATCCACTATACCTAACACATACATGCATACGATAAACATCAGTGTTAAGGTTACGATGAAAATGACGTACCTTCGTTTGATGGTACTTCGATACTTTTGACGGAAATGGCACGTTTACTGAAAAAAAAGCAGTAAACGTCCAACGGCTCGTCGGACGGCGTAACGGCGGCAAATCGAGTTTCGATGTCCTATAAGAGTAATATCACTTCCATTAGTGATTTGACACAATAACGGCATTTTAGGTAAAAATTACCATTTTGCCCTTCTACCCCTAATTGGCGGTATTTCGCCAGCACTTCGTTACTCTGACTACTTTTCTTCCCAAAATTTCGCCAGAACTTCGACGCCATCTTGATTTTCGAAAATAAAGACTAAAATAGCCCTCCCATATGATACCCAATCATACTTGAAATTTAAAGGCTATTCTAACAAATTCTACCTTTACTTTTGAAAAACTGCAAAAGCTTCAACTTTTCTGCGACTCGATCCCTACTATGTTTATACCTACATATTTTTCCAACGCAAACAAGGCTTAAAACAAGAATAGGAATCTTGTCACCTACTTCCTAAATCTAACTAACAATTCTACTATCTTTCGAACTAAAAACTAAAGCTAGAAAGACTTACCCGTTGAAGACTTCTTGTGAACTTCTCGAGCTTCTCTTCTTCTTTCTCACTCAAGGATTTCGGCCAAGAGAGGATAGGAATTGGTGTGAAGATTTTGAAGAGGGAACTTGCCTATTTATAGACTTTCCAAAGGATACAAAGGGAAATACCAAGATTGTTCTTAACCATGGAAATTCAAAGCAAAAATGGTGGTTAATCCATATCCATGGAAGCTTGTTGGACCAAATTGAGGTGATGTGGCAGCCCTTGGCTGGTCCAAAAATGGTGACTCAAGCTCACTTTATGTCCGGTCTGGCCGATTTCCCCGATCGGTACCCGATTCGCGTGATGTCGGAGAAAAGCACATGTCTATTTTTGCACCTTAACCCATGAAAATCTATAGAAACCAAGCCATAACTTGAAATCCAAGAATGTGTTGGTAAACATCTGGGCATTTTATGAATCATTGGATTTTTGTCCCGAAGATGTTGTTACCCGAAGTGATTTCTGCAACCGAAGGCGGATATCCGAAA
Source organism: Acacia pycnantha (assembly GCA_025563575.1). Lineage (NCBI taxonomy): Eukaryota > Viridiplantae > Streptophyta > Magnoliopsida > Fabales > Fabaceae > Acacia > Acacia pycnantha. The sequence goes on along the minus strand of JAMWYP010000174.1, from coordinate 84,672 downwards.
ATCTTCAGCGAAATAGGAGAGGCCTTGAATGGGATCAAAAATTTAGTTGACCCAAGTATCTTGAAAGAGGAAGAAGAGATCTTCAGGGCTATGTTCCCGGAATTTTGAGATTTTCTAAGATTACGCGATTCGAACACCGATCGGGGAATTTGATCGGGGCGAAGGCAAAAAGCAACTCTGTGACATCATCAAGGATGATGTCATCTTGTGCCACCTAAGGGGGGAGGGGCTCACCAAGGTGGGTTTGAGGGCTAGGATGAAGCCAACACACAAAAGCAGAGATCCGACTCAAGTCGAGGAATCGATCTGATAAAGCATGAATAGTAACCCAGAATTGCCTATAAATAGGCCTTGCCCTTCATTTGAATCTTCACACCATTTCTCTCTAGCCTAGTTCGAAATTCTTGAAGCTTGCAAGGAGGAGGAGGAGTCCGGGAAGTTCACGTGGCTTTCAGGGTAATTTCTTCTGGTCCTTAGTCTTTAGTTCTTTCTTAGTTTTAGTAGGAATGTTAGATAGATCTTTAGTTTTTCAAGTATGATTTAGATATCATGTTTTAGGGGTAAATATGATATTTATTTCAAAATATGTTGGAGAAAGAGGTATGTTAAAATTTTGGAGAAATAGAGTCAAAGTAGCGAAGCTCCTGCGAAATTCGTAGAATGGCAACTAGGGGCAAAATGGTAATTTGTACCTAAAATGCCTTTTATGATGTCAAATATTGATAAATGTGATATTATCATTATAGGATATCGATAATCTTGTTCATTTGTCGTTCGGCTCGTACGTCGTGCCGTGGACGGACGTTCGCAACGTTTTCCGTCAAAAGTACCATTTTCCGTCAAACATACCAGAATATCATCAACGAAGGTACGTTCGCGTACTGTAACACTAACTTTGTGCTGCTCATATACATATATGTGATAGATACATTCACGGATAGAGGCCATGCTTAGGGTCACCGATTATATTGATCATGCATCCGCTTTATGCTTTTGTACCGATATGTTTCTTTGGTATGTCATGAATATCACGTCATCCATATCTTGTTTATTTGAGCATAAGGTTAACAGATTTTTACGAGATCCAATGGGGTAAATTGGATGTCATTTGTAGCTTGTGGTCGGAAGGACCAAGGTTGGAGATAAGGGGCAAGCTGCACGAGTAGGCTCTCGGACGGATATTTCTCTTTATCGTTTCCGTATTTACTTTCGAGAACAATAGGATGACTGTATCAATACTATGTTACACTATAGTTAATGTTTTGTTATGGACCAGTTACTCTTTCGCTCCATGCTTACTGCTCGATTTTAAAAAAAATCCGCTTTAAAAATGGGATGTTACATTTTTGGTATCAGAGCATTCATTCTGGCATGAATTTAACTATGTTACCACGAACAGTTTGGTGCCAAAGGCAATGCTAGTCTACGTGGGTGTGCCAATTAGTTGCCGTGAACTCAGTGAGGCCCCCATGGTAGACACTTACCTAGCCATTCTGTTCGGTTAACGGAGTTGGGTTCTAAAGCCTTAACTTTGAGCACATTTTGAAAATGAATACGAAATATGACCACAATGTAATGTTGTAGAGATGGAGCGGAAGATGCGATTCAGATACCCTTTATTACGAAAGATGAGACATATCGTTGGAAAGTCCATAGTACCGGGAATGGTAGGACACAGACTGAACTCTGACAACCCTGATATTTCTGATAACCCTGAACCGGTACATGACCGTGGATCCCGATTATGTTACATGAGCCAATGGCTAGTATGCCTTTTTGATTCTGGAGAAACCCATAGAATCGGATCATTCATCCGATGATGACAATCGTGAATATTTTCAGTTTGTTAAGCTATCAAGATGATTAGAGAGTGAATCCTTCTACGAACCAAACATCTACGACATGTTCTAGATACGAACAAGGCGATAAGCACCCTACGAACAGAGTACTTAATGGCGGGACAACACAGTGAGACTATCAAAGGAACATACTTCCGATATCTGGAACAAGTCAAAACGATCTATGTACGGAGAAAACACAATGAGTTTCCCTACCAATTAGACGATTGGGTAAGATCAACTCTATACATTTTTCCCCGAGACCGCTTCTGGATGGAGCAGACGAATAAGCTCTTAGGCGGGGGAGCATTACAACTGATTTCTTTTCCTTTCTAAATCATCTCCAAGGATTAGTTTTAAATGAGAAACTGTAAATTACAACAACGTGGGGATATACGATATAACCACTGGTCATAAACCAGCTGGATGATGTAGTATATGTTAGCATGTACATTACATCTAATATGAAATATATGTTTTTGATGCCAACCATTGTGTTATTTCTGATATTTGCATCTGTCATTATTAAGAAAAGGCAAACTTAAGAAATGGCAATCATAAGAGGCACGGGAATACCCAGCGAGGTAGAGGCGAGGATGAGGCCGAGGTAGAGGGAGAGGAGGCGATGGCAGCCTCGGATGAGGCGATACCAGAACAAGACCACATCACCGAATCAACCAGAACAAGACGAAATCGGGAGATGAGAAAACCACAAGGAGCGAGAGAGCTCTTATTGATGCACTTCTAGAAAGGCGAACCAGTGACAAGATCAAGAAGCTCGGAGACAATTAGACGCACGACAACATGAGGAAGAGCGAAATGACGAAGAAAATGACGAAGAAGAAGGAAATGAGAATGATGAGCAACATGAGGAATCTGAGGGGTCTGATAGATCCCAATCACCACCTAGACAAGGAAGAAGGGAAAATACCACACAAAGCTGGGTCAATCAGTTCTACAAGCTCAAGCCACCCAGTTTCCGGGGGAAGAATGAATTGCCTGAAGATTGGCTTCTAAGTCTGGAAAAGATTTTCGAAGTCATTGAATGCCCGGATAATCGGAAAGCTCAGCTGGCAAATTACAAGCTTGAAGGCGATGCACACAGATGGTGGAAGAGCATTTCTACAACCCTGCAGAACCGGTATTGCCCTGTTACTTGGGAGAAATTTCTGGAAAAATTTAACGAACAATATTTCCCTCCTCGATACAAGTGATTAAGGAGGAGGAATTTCTTCATATCCAGCAAGGGCAGGAAGAATCATTTGATGACTACTTCGCTCGATTCACCAACCTATCGCGATACTCATCGTATCTGAAGAGCAATGACAATGAAAGCTGGAAGGCTAACAGGTTGATTTACGGGCTGAAGTACGACATAAGGGCTAGATTGGTATCTCAGCGGTTCCCTGACATGGCCCAAGTTGTGGAATCTTGCCGACTGACTGAGCGCAACTTGAAGGAACTGCGAAGATTCCGGAGCTTTGAGGGTAACAATGCAGGCCGTGGTGGGTCTAACCGCGTTTGGGATTGAAAACTTGAGTTTTGGCCATACAGAGAGCATTCGAGTTTTTTTTCCACAAACAAAGCAAACTCGAGTTTTATTTTGAAAACTCGAGTTTTGATAAGACAGGGAGCAACCAAGTTTTTCAAAGAAACCAAAACTCCAATTTCCATTTGGAAACTCGAGTTTTGGTTATACAGAGAGTTCTCTTAGTTTCCAACGTTTTCTGGAAACTCGAGTTTTGTTTTGAAAACTCGAGTTTACCTCATCTGAGAACAATGCTCGTCTCTGACCTTGTGAAAACTTCCATGATTGAATCGACCAAAGATTTTGACATTTTCTCATAAAAGAGAAAACTCGAGTTTCCATTTTGAAACTCGAGTTTCCGTTTTGAAACTCGAGTTTCGAACTTCCAGAGAAGTTTCCAAAGTTTTCAAAGAATATGAAAACTCGAGTTACATTTTGAAAACTTGAGTTTTGGCCAGGCAGAGAGCTCTGCCAATTTTGAGCCTTTGAAAACTCGAGTTATGTTTTGGAAACTCCAGTTTTAAGCTTTTGGACTAAAACATGATTTTTCATTTAAGAGTCCAAAACTCGAGTTTGTCATTAATTGACTCGAGTTTTGCAGCATTCACTAAACATGTCCAAAATGCAAAATCGTGATGTTTGTCTCTGTAAAGAGAAAACTCGAGTTTAGTTTGAAAACTCGAGTTTCGGTATTTCGTTAAAAATTCTCTGAGACATGAAAACTCGAGTTTCGAAGAACCAACTCGAGTTTCCATCGCAGAATTTGAATTCGAATTTGAATCCCAGAGAGTCTGGGTACTGGACGTAGGTCAGGTTGTTGGACCGAACCAGTATAAATTCTTGTGTCTTGCTTTCTCTTCCTTCACTCTCTTTATCTTCAGTTTCACATTCCAAAACAGAGTATTCGAAAAGTTTTTGAGAATCCCCAATTCACCCCCTCTTGGTGATTCAAGCTCCACTTTCATTTGGTATCAGAGCAAGGTCTTCTCCTAAGAGCTTAACATCTCGAGAAGGATCCAATGGAAGGTATTCTACCTGATGGAGCTTCGATCAACCGTCCTCCCGGGTTCAGTGGTCAACACTACTCTTTCCGGAAAGCAAAATTTAAAGTGTTTGTCATGGCCAGTGACTACGGTCTATGGAGGGTGTTCGAAATAGGCAACTACAATCCAACCATCTTGGAGAATGGGCTTCGAGTTCCTAAGCCAGAAGATACATATGATGAGAATGACAGAAGAAATGTCACTCTCAATAGCAAAGCCATTCTCATGCTCCAGAGTGCTCTAAGTCAACAAGAGTACTTCCGCATCTGCACTCTACCAACTGCAAAAGCTATGTGGGATGCCTTGGAGATTGCCCATGAAGGAACAACCGGAGTCAAAGAAAATAGAGTTAATACTCTAATGACCGAATATGATCTTCTTCGAATGAAGCTCGGTGAATCCATCATTGACTTCCAGCTGAGATTCACTCATCGATCAACCGACTTCTGCCTTGGGGAAAACATACGAACAACCCGCTCAAGTAAGAAAGATTCGAATATTCGAGCAAAGAGTGGGAAGCCAAGGTCACGACCATTGAAGAAGCTCGCGGGGAATCAATGAGCTTCGTAGCAGCATTATTTGGCAGCCTATCCGAGTATGAAGGTAAGCTCAAATTCAAAAAGGGACTTGATGAGACAAATGTCAAAAATAAAGGCATTGCTCTCAAGGAAGACAAAGAAGCCAAGGAATCCGATGATGGTGAAGAAAATGAAGAAGAATAGCTAGGCATGATGGTCCGAAGATTCAAAAAGTTCTTTCGGAAGGACCATGAGCATAAAAGATTCAACAGAGGCAGCACCAGCAATGAAGAAAGAAAGCCTATCATCTGCTATGAATGCCAAAAGCCCGGTTACATCAAGTCGGAATGTCCCCAACTGAAGAACAAGGACAAAGAAAAGAAGAAGTTCAATAAGTACAAGAAGAAAGCCTATGTCTCAGGAATTTGGGGAGATAGCTCATCCGATGAAGATGAAGTCAAGAGGAAGAAACAACAAATATATGTCTCGGTTGCTCAAGAAGAGCAACAAGAGGATGATAAAGAGGTATATGACTCCCAACCCTCTTATGCTGAATTATTGCTTGAATATAATACTGTTCAAAACGAATTTGAAAAACTTGTTGATAAATACATTGCTTTAAAAAGGAAAAATACTACTATTGAACAACAAGTAGAAAACTTCTCTTTTCTGAAAATCTCATTTGTGATGATTGCATTGAGTTAAAGAAAAAGAATTCTTATCTTACGAAAACTCTTGAAAAGTTTACTAAAGGCGTTGAAATGCTAAATGTGATTTTAAAAGCACAAAGATTTACAAACGATCGTTCGGAATTGGATATAATCTCATCTTTGATAAAAAGAAAGGAAAGAAGAAGAATGGTGGAAAGTCATATTTAAATTATTTTCAAAAAACTGTCCACTCTTCAAATCCATTTGCTCACTGTAATTATTGCAACCGAAAGGGACATGCAACTTCATCTTGTTTTCATAAGAAAGATAAGAAAAATAAACCCGTAGGTAATTATCAATGGGTGCCTAAAGGAACCTATGTTCCTCAGGCCCGAACTAACCACAAAGGACCCAAGAAAAGATGGGTACCTAAGACTTGATCTCTTTTGATTTGTAGGTGTGTCTAAGAGCATCAAAAACCGACAAATGGTTTATTGACAGTGGATGTTCAAGACATATGACGAGAGATCAGTCCAGATTTGCTACAATCAAGCATGAAGATGGTGGCAAAGTAATCTTTGGTGGAAATCAATCAGGAAGAATTGCTGGAATTGGTAAAGTTGGATACACCAATGGACCACAAATCAAAGACGTTTATCTTGTGGAAGGACTTTGCCATAATCTCCTCAGTGTAAGCCAAAGTACTGATAAAGGTAACTTGGTTATCTTTGATTCTGAAGAATGCTTGATAGTTAGCAAGGATGTTCTTTCATTAGATAATATCAAATCAAAAGCAATCTTTAGAGCTCCTAGAGAAGGTAACTGTTATGCTCTTAGACTCTCTAGAGATGGCTCTACATTTGAAAAATGCTTTGTAAGTAATTTGGATGACAGTTGGTTATGGCATAAGTGTTTGGCTCATGTCAATATGATTCAATTAGACAGATTACTCAAAAAGGATTTAGTTATTGGCATTCCTAAACTGCATTTTAAAACTGACATGATTTGTGATGCATGCCAAAAAGGAAAACAAACTAAATCTTCTTTTAAACTGAAAACTGAGATTTCAACTTCTAGACCTCTTCAATTACTTCACATGGATTTGGTTGGTCCAGCAAGAGTTAGAAGTCTTGGTGGAAATTTCTATACCTTAGTTATAGTTGATGACTACTCTAGATTTGCATGGACCATATTTTTAAACCTTTGATCAGTTTGTCGTTTTTGCCAAGAAGGTCCAAAACGAGAAAGGTTTTGCAATTTCAGGTATTCGCACTGATCATGGTGGAGAATTCGAGAACCATGCCTTTGCTGAGTTCTGTGACAACATGGGAATTGATCACAATTTCTCAGCCCCAAGGACTCCTCAACAAAATGGTGTTGTAGAGAGGAAGAATCGAGTTCTTATTGAGATGGCTAGATCAATGCTAAACGAGAATCATACATCACAAGTACTCTGGGCTGATGCAATGAGTACTGCGTGTTACATTTCCAATCGTGCATATCCCAGAAAGAAGCTCAACAAGACTCTATATGAGCTATACAAAGGGAGAAAGCCAAATCTGAGTCATCTACATGTATTTGGATGTAAGTGTTTCATCCACAACAATGGTAAGGACAATTTGGGAAAATTTGATGCCAAAGCGGATGAAGGTATATTTTTAGGCTATTCTAATAGAAGTAGAGCCTATAGAGTTTTCAATATACGTACTCGTATTGTAGAAGAATCTATACATGTTGCTTTCTGCGAATCTAAATCTGACAAATCCAAGGATGATGATGATGAGGAAAATGTTTTGAAAAACCAATTCTTTTCGAAAACCACTGCCGCTCTATTGAAAATCCAGAAAATGTTTTCGAAGTTGATCCTCAAAACAATTTGGAAAATCCTGATCAACAACAACCTAGAGCTTGGAAATTTATAAGGAATCATCCTTTAGACCAAGTTATAGGTGATGTTAATCAAGGTGTGAGGACAAGAAGCAGCACTTTGAATGAAGTCACTTTTTCTGCTTTTATTTCAAAGATAGAACCCTCTAAAATTGATGAAGCCCTTTCAGACAATGATTGGGAGATAGCAATGCAAGAGGAGTTACATCAATTTGACATAAATCAAGTTTGGGACTTGGTACCTAGGCCTAAGGACCATCCGATCATTGGCACCAAATGGGTATTCAAGAACAAACGGGATGAGTCTGCAATTATTGTCCGAAACAAGGCAAGACTAGTTGCAAAAGGCTATAATCAAGAAGAAGGAATTGATTATGAAGAAACTTATGCTCCAGTGGCAAGATTGGAGGCCATAAGAGTTCTTCTAGCCTTTGCTTGTGTCAAAGGATTTAAACTTTTTCAAATGGATGTTAAAAGTGCCTTCTTAAATGGTTTTATTCAGAGGAAGTGTATGTAGAACAACCTCCTGGTTTTCAAAATGAACATCATCCTGATCATGTTTATCGTCTCAAGAAAGCTCTTTATGGACTTAAGCAAGCTCCTAGAGCTTGGTATGAGCGATTAAGCAAATTCCTTCTTGATCAAGGATTTGTTAGAGGAAAAGCAGATACAACATTGTTTATCAAAAGTAATAAAATTGGAGAAATTTTAGTTGTACAAATTTATGTTGATGACATTATATTTGGTGCTTCTAATGATGTCTTGTGTGAAGAATTTGCAAAGAATATGCAGGGAGAATTTGAGATGTCCATGATGGGAGAACTCAATTATTTTCTTGGTCTTCAAATCAAGCAAAGATCAAATGGGATCTTTATTTCTCGCACCAAGTACCTAAATGACTCTTGAAGAAGTTTGGAATGGACCAATGCAATGGTGCCGATACACCAATGAGTTCAACCACATCCTTGGATGCCGATGAGAAGGGCACCGATTTCAACATCACAAGATATAGAGGAATGATTGGATCATTACTCTATCTCACCGCAAGTCGCCTGACATCCAATTCAGTGTCAGAATGTGTGCAAGGTTTCAGTCTGCTCCCAAAGAGTCGCATGCTAAGAATGTGAAGAGAATATTCAGATACCTTGCTGACACAAAGACTCTTGGACTTTGGTTCCCAAAGGTCAACTCCGAACATTTGGTAGCATATTCGATTCGACCATGCCGGATATAAGACGGATAGAAAGAGTACAAGTGGCCAATGTCAATTCCTTGGTGGCTCACTTGTGTCTTGGTTCAAGAAGAAGCAACGACCGTCTCAAGATCTTCAACTGAAGCCGAATACATTGCCGCCTCAAGTTGCTGTGCTCAAGTATTATGGCTCAAGCGGCAGCTCTCGACTTGGGAATCAATCGAAGGAGATCCCAATTTTGTGTGACAATACAAGCACAATAAGCTTGGCCAAGAATCCAGTTCAACACACAAGAACCAAGCATATTGATGTGAGACATCACTTCATAAGGGATCATGTTCAGAACAAAGATGTCAAAGTGATGTTCATTCCAACACACCTTCAACTTGCTGACATCTTCACCAAGCCATTAGCAAAAGAACAATTTAATTTCATAAGGAGAGAATTGGGAATGGTAAATCCCAATGAATTGTAAGTAATTCTTTCCATCTTAATGTTAGTTATGGTTTTGATGAATATTTGATACTAACTTAAGCTTCAGAGTACATAGAAGTGTTTAATGCAGGATATTCGAATCCTGAAGTTTGCTGTCAAAGGACGCAAACTCGAGTTTTGATATCAAAACTCGAGTTTTATCGGGCTCCAATCGAGAATGAGTTGCTGAGCGAAATGGAAACTCGAGTCGATTAATGAGTAACTCGTGTTTCGAAGAGATAGAAAGCAAGCTCTGAGTTTTCACGAACTGGAAACTCGGGTCATCAAAGGAGAACTCGAGTTTCGGGCAGACAGAGAGCAACACACCTGTTCAAGTATCCACAAAACTCGAGTCAGTAAGTGGAAACTCGAGTTTTGGTTGCGGAATTTCAAAAGTTCACTTTACACTTTTGAATCCAGGTCAGTGATTTCGCGCCCTATTTAAGTCTAAATGTTCTTTGTTCGTCTAAACTCGCCCTAAAACTCAATTTTGCACTAGAGTTTTCTCTGCTCTCTTCATATTCTTCGATTTTCCAGCCATCTTCAAACCCTAAACCCTTCTCTCATCTTAAATCGCTATGGCTCGTACCAAATCTGCCCTAAAAGATGTCGATTATGAAGCTTCTACCGAATCACCTCTACCACCTCCTCCCTCTCGACCTCTGAGGGTAAAACACTTCCCAAACAAATACCACTATGGAGTCGATAAACGAATCCCTGGGTGCCGACAACTCAATCATCTTCGCATCAATCTAAAGGAATTTCGATTCAAGAACCCTCTCAGACCGGATCTAAACGTGCTTCTGAGTCCATACACGAAGATCCAAAGGGCAAGCAACCAGAAGTTGTACCATCTCAGCCTCGCAAAAAGCTTCGAGCTCAGAGAGGAGAATGATTTTCCAAGGGAACTTCCAATCCACCTCAGGATCCTCAGGAGTCGACTACAATTCCAAATGCTCTCTCAGAGATTTATCTCCATAACTCTGCTCCTCCGGATTTTACAACTGAAAGTCAACTTCTTACTGGAAAAAGGGCTGAAACATTCAAAGAAACATATTCGAACAAATCTTTTTGCCCTATAGTCTCTGTTGACTTAGATAAGCTTAGGGAAACTTGCAATGTAGATCTTTCCCCTTGGCTAAAACCATATGAATCCTTTCTTTCTATATCTGCCCAATATAGTTCCAATGTCACCAAAGTATTTTATTTCAACATGGAGTGGGACAATTTAGAAGATAAGGATCATATCTTAGTAGAAGAAAGAGTCTCCACTCAGGTTAGAGGAGTCAAGTTCACCTTGTCTGCTTCTATTATAAATTCAATTCTTCAAATCTCCAATCCTCCTCCTCCTCCTACGTTCAATATTCCAATAAGGAAATTTTCGAAATTCTTCGGCCAAATGAACCCATTCCTGACGATCAACTAGTCAAGTTGACCTTCACTCCTGTGTCTATGCCTCCTGTTCATCGTGTCCTATGGTATATTTACTCTAGGAACATGATTCAAAAGGGTGGCAATTTCACTCATTTTGTCAACAAAGACTATCCCAAATTTGCTACCCTGGTCAACAAAGTTCCTATCAATTTAGGTCATTGGATATTTCAGGAAATGGTCAATTTCAGATTCTCCTCTAGAAAAGCTTCCTATATTCCCTTTCCCTCTCTTGTATCTGTAATCCTTTTCTACCACAAAATCTAGTATGTGGGGACACCGGACTCTATGACTCCCCCCACGGTATTTGGGAGAGCTCAGATTAATTTGATGAGGCTCACTTTTGACGCTGAAGGATCAGGCGAATCTCGGACTCCTCCTCGATCCAGAACTCAGGAAGCTCAATTTGCTCCTCCACGATCCTCTATTCCACCTGATTTTGATGTCAGATTTCAATTCATGTTGGATAAAGCTGTTGATCATATGTCCGCTGGTGTTCAAGATGAAGTCAACCGATTGTGCACTGAGATGATGAGGAGCAATACAACAATGATTGCAGTTCAGGATGCAATGGGGGTCGAGCTATCCGATATGCAAAATCACTTGATCAATCACGATGCTTCATTGGCTACCTTACTAGTATCTCAGGCACAAATGAATGATTGCTTGACTGCCTTTATCAACAAGGCTAACATTGGGTCTACATCTGGAGTTGCATCTACCTCTGGCATGAACACTGAATCCTCCTCCCCTCCTCTTTCACCTTCCTTTGCCTTCACTACTCCAATAGCACCTCCTTTTGACCCTGTCTCTTCCCCAACCACTGAGATTCTCCGTACTCCACTTGCTTCTCCCATCCCAACCCCATCCCCTGCAACCACTATCAAAATATCTACCCCTTCCACTAAACCCTCGATCTCAGCTCCATCCTCTTTTGTTGATGACAAAGGGGGAGAAGAACCAGAGAAAGAAGTTGAACAAAAGGAGCAATCTTAAGTTGAAGGAAGGAGTTTAAATTTTAGTTGTTCAGATTATAGATTAGCTGGTTTTAGTTCTGTCGTTTCAGTTCTGTTTGCATTTTTTTTTTAGTTTGAAGCTTCTGTATTCTTGCATTTCTGTTTTGTATATTGTTGTTATGCACATCTTGTTGAATGAAATGCAATAGTTCAATTATGAATCGCTTCTGCTATATCTCTGTGTTAAATTTATTCAAATACAGAACTTTCATGATATGCTTCAAAACAACTTGTGAAAATTTTTCCTTAAAACTCAAAAAATTTAAAAATAAAGGATATCTGGTTTACAAGTGTTGTCATCATCAAAAAGGGGGAGAATGTTAGTTCTCAATTGGTTTTGATGATAACGGACAATTGTAAACACAAAAGAAGTTTGTCTTTGTAAGTTGAAAAACTTATTGTCTAAGGCAAACTCGAGTTTCAGTTTGGAAACTCGAGTTTTGGCCTGACAGAGAAATGTTCAAATTTTTGTAAACATTGACAAACTCGAGTTTGGGATTGAAAACTCGAGTTTTGGCCATACAGAGAGCATTCGAGTTTTTTTTCCACAGACAAAGCAAACTCGAGTTTTATTTTGAAAACTCGAGTTTTGACAAGACAGAGAGCAACCAAGTTTTTCAAAGAAACCAAAACTCCAGTTTCCATTTGGAAACTCGAGTTTGGGTTATACAGAGAGTTCTCTAAGTTTCCAACGTTTTCTGGAAAATCGAGTTTTGTTTTGAAAACTCGAGTTTACCTCATCTGAGAACAATGCTCGTCTCTGACCTTGTGAAAACTTCCATGATTGAATCAACCAAAGCTTTTGACTTTTTCTCATAAAAGAGAAAACTCGAGTTTCCGTTTTGAAACTCGAGTTTCGAACTTCCAGAGGAGTTTCCAAAGTTTTCAAAGAATATGAAAACTCGAGTTCTGTTTTGAAAACTCGAGTTTTGGCCATACAGAGAGCAATCGAGTTTTTTTTTCCACAGACAAAGCAAACTCGAGTTTTATTTTGAAAACTCGAGTTTTGACAAGACAGAGAGCAACCAAGTTTTTCAAAGAAACCAAAACTCCAGTTTCCATTTGGAAACTCGAGTTTGGAGTTATACTGAGAGTTCTCTAAGTTTCCAACGTTTTCTGGAAAATCGAGTTTTGTTTTGAAAACTCGAGTTTACCTCATCTGAGAACAATGCTCGTCTCTGACCTTGTGAAAACTTCCATGATTGAATCGACCAAAGATTTTGACATTTTCTCATAAAAGAGAAAACTCGAGTTTCCATTTTGAAACTCGAGTTTCCGTTTTGAAACTCGAGTTTCGAACTTCCAGAGAAGTTTCCAAAGTTTTCAAAGAATATGAAAACTCGAGTTCTGTTTTGAAAACTCGAGTTTTGGCCAGGCAGAGAGCTCTGCCAATTTTGAGCCTTTGAAAACTCGAGTTATGTTTTGGAAACTCCAGTTTTAAGCTTTTGGACTAAAACATGATTTTTCATTTAAGAGTCCAAAAATCGAGTTTGTCATTAATTGACTCGAGTTTTGCACTGTTCACTAAACATGTCCAAAATGCAAAATCGTGATGTTTGTCTCTGTAAAGAGAAAACTCGAGTTTAGTTTGAAAACTCGAGTTTCGGTATTTCGTTAAAAATTATCTGAGACATGAAAACTCGAGTTTCGAAGAACCAACTCGAGTTTCCATCGCAGAAATTTGAATTTCGATTTGAACGAATTCATGAAATGTTTCTGTTTGATCTCGATACTCTTTACCATTACTCATAACTATTCTTAACTATGTTTAATCAGTTTGTTAGTGAGTTTCGTATGGTTAAAGACAGTTTAAATGAAGATTAAGCAAAAAGGCAAAAGCATGTCAAGACATTAAATGTAAAAGTGCGAAACTTGCATGCTTTTGGGAAAACATTCTCCACACGTTTTGGAGAAGTTAATGCTTGCCTTCTACATTCGGCAAACTCGCTCTTCCAACGGATTAAAAGTCGAATGTCAACTCGATCATCCAGAAACTGATTAACCAGAATGTAGAGAGAGAAGAAGACCAAAGCTTCATCTAATCAGCTCCCAACATCACCAATGGTTATGTGAAGGATTCCAACGATCAATTAATGATCTCTACCTATAAATAGAGATGCATTCAAGTCTTCTCAACAACCAACCTGTGCAAGAACGAAAATTAAGATAGTTTCATTTACTCTTTGAGTTTTCTTGTGAAAGTATCTGCAACCAAGATAAATTCTTGTGTCTTGCTTTCTTTTCCTTCACTCTGTTTATCTTCAGTTTCACATTCCAAAACAGAGTATTCGAAAAGTTTTTTAGAATCCCCAATTCACCCCCTCTTGGTGATTCAAGCTCCACTTTCAGAGTCCAGGGAAGTTTGCATCGAAGCTCTGGGTAATTTCTTCGGTCCTTAGTCTTTAGTTCTTTCGGTAGTTTTAGTAGGAATGTTAGATAGATCTTTAGTTTTTCAAGTACGATTTAGATATCATGTTTTAGGGGTAGATATGATATTCATTTCGAAAATATGTTGGAGAAAGAGGTATGTTAAAATTTTGGAGATATAGAGTCAAAGTAGTGAAGCTCTGGCGAAATTCCGCCGAATAGGCAACTAGGGGCAAAATGGTAATTTGTACCTAAAATGCCTGTTATGATGTCAAATATTGATCAATGTGATATTATCATTATAGGATATCAGTAATCTTGTTCCGCTGTCTGTCGTACCGATGTCGGACGTCACCGCTTTTCGTCAAAAGTACTAGGTTCACAAACGTACTGAATATCATCAACGAAGGTACGTTCACAGTCTCGTAACACTAACTCTATGCTGCTCATATACATATATGTGATAGATACATTCACGGATAGAGGCCCCGCTTAGGGTCACCGATTCGGATAGAGGCTGTTTAGGGTCACCGATTATACATACAGTTTCACACGGGTTATAGACATAGTAATACCATTTGAGTTTTCCTGGCGCTGAGGACACGACCGTACATCGTGGCACTGGTTTATGTGCGTGACACTTTATGGGATTTTACATATTGCTCTTTGCTTATGTACTCATTATATTGATCATGCATCCGCTTTATGCTTTTGTACTGATATGTCTTTATTTGGTATGTCATGAATATCTGTCATCCGTATACTGTTTTATTTGAGCATAAGTTTAACCGTTACCTGAGATCCAATGGGGTAAATTGGATCTCAGCTGTAGCTTCAAGGTCGGAAGGACCAAGGATTGGAGATAGGGGCAAGCTGCATGAGTAGGCTCTCGGACGGAGATTTCTCTTTATCGTTTTCCGTATTTACTTTCGAAAACAATAGGATGACTGTATCAATACTATGTTACACTATGGTTAATGTTTTGTTATAGATCAGTTACTCTTTCTCTCCAATGCTCAACTCTGATTTAAAAAAAAAAAAAAATCCGCTTTAAAAATGGGATATTACAATTATAATACAATGATAAAAAACTACAAAAAATTTTATTGGCAGAATTTTTCCATGGGAAGGTCCATCGGTAATTTTAATGATGAATTACCAAGAAAATTTTTGACTGATTATTAACAACATTTTTGACTAATTTCAATTCTTTTCAGTTTTGTTTCAGTTGATTCCTTTTCCTTTTTTTCGGACGTTTTCTGTTGAAGGCATCATCAAATATAGTTGAAATATCCACAGAAAGAAGAGGTAAATATACATTTTCTTATCATTTTGAGCACTTTGCTATATGTCATGCATCTGATTAATATTTAGTTGGTCCTTATATAATAAATTTTCTTTTCTTCAAGTTCTTGTATCTTTGTTTATGTTTGCTTTACTTAATTACTGGAAGTCTTACCACTTGAATGTCAGCAAAAGTAATTTTTATTTTTCAGTTATGCTGAGAGAGCAGCAATTAAATCTTGGTGTATGCCTATATATTGTTTCAATTTCTTGGTATTTTGATTCTTCCTTCATCTTTTACCAAATTACCTAAGGGTAGCTAGGTATTTTTCCAAATTTTGCAACATGTCAAAATTCTAAATCAGTTCCTTTGAAATTATTGAAATTCAACATGTTTATTTGTCTTTTACCAATTTTGATTGTATTTTTCTATCTTTTTCCCTTATATTTATATTAGTGCAGATATTGGAAGATTAAATACGGACGGGTTAACATTCTCATAAGTACTAACTCGTAAACTCAAATTTTTGAACAACTATATGGATTTTTACTTGGATAACAATGGCAACAGAACTCATTAATTGTTATTAATTATTTGTAATTTAAACAATGCTTGTTGGTTTTCCTAAATATAAGAAGCAAAAAAATAAAAAGATTGGGAGCAGTACTCTCAAGTCTCCCTCAAAATCCTTATACCCTAACCGTTCAATTCATCAAAGATTCAAAGCCCTCTCACAGAGACAAGTTGCCTTGCTCTTTCTCTATACTCGGTTGGAATTTGGGATCCGAATCGGATTAATTAATTGGGAAATTAGAGTAAATCCTATTTAAGAGCGGGGATGGAGTCGTACTTAGGGCCCGTTTGGATAGGTTTTTTTTTTTATAAAAAAGAACTTTTTTAATGCCAAAAGCAATGATTTTTAATTAATTTATATATTTAGATGATATTTTTTTGAAAAAGCAATAGTCACAAAAAAAAAAAAAAAAAGCTAAAATGTTGCTTTTTTAAAAGCTCCAATTTGAAACTAAAAAAAAAGCACTACAAAAAAAATATTTTTTTTAAAAGCTCCTCGAAATGGGCCCTAGAGTCCTTGAGAGCGGCCTCTAGAAAAAACTTTAGCAGAGCTTTATTGTTTTCGTGTCGGAAATTATGAAAATAATAAATTTTCATGAGCGAATGCATTAGTTGCCAACGCGGGTGTGGAGTCTTCTCGTTGTGTGAAAATATGAAATATTAGAATTTTAAATTTAAACTTACAAACTAAGAAAACTTAGAGCCTCTTTTCTAAAATATTCATCCTTTAAATTAAAATGCTCTTGATGGCTATTTAGTTGTCCGCCGTACTTGCTTAACTATTGCATCGATGTCTTTCTAACTATATATCGTCGTCCTTAATCAGGTTAATCCGCTTTCAATGGCGTGTATAGACATTTTAGTCAACTGGGCGGGTGGAGTTTTGACGAATATGGTGCCAGTGGTAGTGAAAGTGGTAGTAAAGGAAGCTTCTTATTGTTGGAAATTCGAAACGCTTGTTCAAGATCTGGGTGTTGAACAAAAATTGTTAGAATCAGTAAGAAAAAGCAAGGAAGTCCAAGTTAAAAAAGCCAGAGCTAATACTGGAGTTCCTTCAGAAGAAATTGCGCAGAAATTGAAGGAAGCAGCAGATCTCTTAAAGAAGGCAAAGGAACAACTAGAGAAAGCAGAAGTAAGCCCTAGCTGTTGTAATGGCGCTGTCCCTAACTGCATAAGTCGTTACATTGTGAGCAGGAAAACGGAAAAGATGACGAGCAAGATAAAACAGCTCAAGGATGATTTGAAGCAAAAGCAAGTTTCTGAACACCGTTCACGACTTCGAGTGACGTTCGTTCCGGAAGATTTCATTTTATTTGAGACCACTAAAAAGGTGCATGATGAAATCATAACGGCACTGAAAGAAAATACGAAGAAAAAGATTGGGCTTTATGGGATGGGGGGTTGTGGTAAATCCTCCATGTTAAAACTAGTGCACAAGGAAGCGCAGGACATGGAACATTTTGACAAGATTGCGTTTGTTGAAGTGTCTGATCCTCCAAATATCCCTGAAATCCAACAAGCCATTGCAAATTGGTTTGATTTGGATTTTGTGACAGAGACAGACAAACATGTCAGAGCTACAAGACTGTCCATGGCGTTTGAAGAGGGTACAAGTTATCTTATAATCCTGGATAATGTGTGGAAAATGCTTAAATTTGACGACATTGGGATTCCTTTTAATAAAAATTGCAAGGTTCTTTTAAGTACTCGGCAACTGGAAAAATGCAACTTGATGAGTTGTCAGCAAGTGATTCATCTGCCACTTTTAACAAAGGACCACGCTTGGGAATTATTCCAACGGCATGCTGGTGCAATAGAAGAAATCAAAAGAGAGGCAGAAGAGGTCGTTAGAGATCACTGTCAAGAGTTACCTGTTGCCATTACAGCTGTGTGTCACGCCCGGAAAGGAACGGAGGATGATTCGCGTGCACAGACACTCTACATTTAAATAGGAGGTTTAGACTTGAAGCATGGACAAGTCTAGAAGCTTCTTGAATATTGTAGATATATGTACATAGAGGTAGAAATGTATGGAGAATTCTAGAATCTCTCATGTAATGATAAATATCTAGATATTTGTAGGGAAGGTTCTGGAGAATCAATCTCCACCGTAGGATGATTTTGATCTTGACCGTTCATTGAGGAGGTGGTAGGCTATAAATAGGAGATGCCTCCCTCATTTGTAAAGCATCCAAGAGTCTTCAAGCATTTGTTGTTCAAGAGCTTCTCTCTCTAAGTTCTCTTTCTCTCTCTAAAAGTTCTTTTAGTCTTTGTGTTCTTTGCCTACACGTGAGGGTTCGGCTGACTTAGCCAAGATCAAGAGGGGTGATCAAGCTAAGGCCGGCACGGTATTTGGGAGATCAAGTCCAAGGCCGTGACAAAGTGGTATCAGAGCTTTGGTTCAGAGCAGCTAGGTTCGAGGCTGTGAACGTGGTTCGTAGGCAAGAATGTCGGGAACGACTAAGGAAGTTGTTGTGGCTGGAGAAGAAAGGGGTAGAGAGACCCAACTTACTCACGAGGCTAAGAAGACCTGAGGATCAAGTAAGTCCCGCCAAGCCACAGATATTGTCACCTTGATGACAAAGGTGGAGGCTTTGGAGGAGGCCTTACATGGGGTGGTTACTAGGGTGGACAAGGTGGAGAGTGACTTTGAGACACTTGAAACCCACACCCTAGGCCAGTTGGACAACTTGAGGTCGGATGTTGATTCGCACCTCAATGTAGAGAAGGAACGAGCTGAGTCCATGAGGCGACTTGAGGCAAAGGTAATGGATGCCATTACCGCGATGCAGGGGCAACTCAACTCTCTAAAGAGTTCTTTGGAAAGACAAACTAAGACTCCGTTGGTGGGTGGTACCAGTGGAGCAAGGGAGGTGAGGTTGGATCTCCCTAAGCCGAAGGAATTTCAAGGCGTTCGTGATGCCAAGGAGGTTGAGAACTTCTTATGGCAAATGGAGAGATATGCTGAGAGCCTGAACTTGGCCGATGACACAACCAAGGTACGCATTGCTTCCTTATTTCTTACTGATAACGCTATGTTGTGGTGGCGTAGGAAGCATGCAGACATGGAGAAAGGCCTTTGCACCATTAAGACTTGGGAAGACTTCAAGAGGGAACTGAAGAAGCAATTCTATCCCGAGAACGTGGTCTATGTGGCTAGAAAGAAGTTGAGGGAACTTAAGCACAAGACCTCGATTTCGGATTATGTAAGGGACTTTACTGCCCTCACATTACAAATCCCCAATCTTAGCAGTGAGGAAACGTTGTTCTACTTCGTGGATGGTCTTCAGAATTAGGCCAAACATGAACTCCAACGGCGTGGTGTGACAAATGTGGACGAAGTCATTGCCATTGCCATTGCAGAAAGTCTCACTGATTATCAGAAGGGGGAGAAAGGTGAGTCTTCCAGATCGAAGTCTCCTGAACCCAATCATGGGAACGGTGGGGGAGACAAGGGGAAGGAGTTCACTAAGGGAGGAAATGGCAAATCCTTCCATGGGAGCAAATCAAGAGAAGAAGAGGACAATAAGCCACTACGTGTGCAAAGGGCCGCATTACATGAGCAAGTGTCCGGCTTGGTAGCTTGTCACCATCATTGAGGGGAAAGATGGACTGACGAGGAGGAGCCGAGTATGCGCATGGGATCTCTCGGGTGTCTTGAATTCCTTGAAGGCCAAACATGAGGAACCTGTTTCGAGGAGTAAAGGCCTCATGTTTGTTGATGTGGAGCTGAATGGGAAGCCAATGAAGGTGATGGTGGACACCGGGGCTACCCACAATTTCATTACTCCCGAAGAGGCCAAGCGGGTTGGTCTCTCTGTTACTCAAGCACGAGGAGGATGGTGGAAGTCTGTCAACACTCCTGCCAAACCTCTTAATGGCGTAGCTCGTGAGGTAGAGCTATGCATCGGGACGTGGAAGGGGACCGTAGACTTGTCGGTGACCCCTATAGACAACTTCAATGTGGTACTGGGACTAGACTTTTTGCGCAAGGCAAAAGTAGTCCTTATGCCAGGTGAAGACTCGCTGTGCATCCTTGAAAAGGGGATTGGTTGCACAGTGCCTACGACAAGTGATGATCGGGGTGTTCGCTTGTCAACCATGCAAGTGGCGAAGGGGCCTGGGAGCGGGAAGTCACCTACCTTGCGGCTTTGAAGGTGGTGGATCCCGATGTGGAGGATCGTGGGAATCTTCCTCTGTATTGAAGAGGATCGGAAACCTCATGATGCCAAGACTCCAAGAAAGGTTGTTGCGAGGGGAGAGGCGAACCGCGGGGTGGAGTATAGACTTGGCAAGGCTAATGTAGTGGGTGATACATTGAGCCAGAGGGTCGAGGTCACAAGGTCCTTCCTGGGCAAGACGGCCACGATGCGATGAAGGGTGCAGCTTGGAAGAAGCGAGATCCGAGGTGTCGAGTTGAGGACAAGGTGATCGTGAAGCTTCCTCCCAAGCAAACCAAGGGATTTCCGGGTCTTGTTCGAGGCCCGACTTTGAAGAATCATCATGTCTGTCATGTGAGAATGTTCCGGCCATTTCATGAAGGCAAGGGTGATCCTGGTCCAGTACAGTGACGAGGGCGTCACTGAATTAGGTGGGGGAGAGTGTCACGCCCGGAAAGGAACGCAGGATGATTCGCGTGCACAGACACTCTACATTTAAATAGGAGGTTTAGACTTGAAGCATGGACAAGTCTAGAAGCTTCTTGAATATTGTAGATATATGTACATAGAGGTAGAAATGTATTAAGAATTCTAGAATCTCTCATGTAATGATAAATATCTAGATATTTGTAGGGAAGGTTCTGGAGAATCAATCTCCACCGTAGGATGATTTTGATCTTGACCGTTCATTGAGGAGGTGGTAGGCTATAAATAGGAGATGCCTCCCTCATTTGTAAAGCATCCAAGAGTCTTCAAGCATTTGTTGTTCAAGAGCTTCTCTCTCTAAGTTCTCTTTCTCTCTCTAAAAGTTCTTTTAGTCTTTGTGTTCTTTGCCTACACGTGAGGGTTCGGCTGACTTAGCCAAGATCAAGAGGGGTGATCAAGCTAAGGCCGGCACGGTATTTGGGAGATCAAGTCCAAAGCCGTGACATGTGGCTGGCACTTTGAAAGGTAAACCTGTATATGCGATGAAGAACGTACTGACGCAATTAAAGAAACGTACATTATGGAATGCAAATAGTGAAGAGGACAATCCTTACAAATGTTTGAAATTTAGTTTTGAAAAGTTAGAGAATGAACAAGAGAGATCACTTTTCTTATTATGTGCTCTGTTCCCTAATGATTCCGAGCGTACTCTTGAAACTTTGATCAGGTTTGCATTTGGGTTGAGGATATTTCAAGATGTTGAGTCATACCAAGAAGCTAGAATCAAAGTGCCTACAGTCATTGATCAATTCAAGGACAGTTATCTGTTGCTACAAGAAAAGGGACCATATATCAAAATGCATGACATGTTTCGTGCTGTAGCTTTGTCATATGCGAATGAACAGACTCGAGTGATTACGGGGCCTAGCCAGAATCTAAAGGACCAAGACGGGAAGCATTATTTCAAAGAAACAAGAAGATTATACTGCCATGGCACTGATGAGTTTCCAGATCAATTAAATAGTCCTGAACTTGAGATTCTACATATGCCCAATGATAGTGGAAGTTCATCAAAATTTCCACTTTCCTTTTTCAAAGGGATGATAAAGCTCAAAGTGCTGGTCATAAAAGAATACTTCTCACGGGACAATGCCAACTCTGTCGTTGCCCCAATCAATTGAAGAACTAAAAGAGCTTCGAACTCTTTCTTTGAATGGATGGGCAGTAGACATTATGTCATGTCTTGAAAAACTAGAGAAGCTTGATAGTATCGAGGTATCATATTGCAAAATAAAGGAGTTGCCTGAAGAATTAGCAAGAATGAAGAGGTTAAAATTGTTGGAAGTATCAAGGTCCAAAATAGGTGGTGGCAATCCTTTTGAGTTGCTAGCAAGATGTTCACAATTGGAGGAGCTGTATTTTGTTAAAAATTCCATTCAAAAAATGAAGTCAAATGATCAAAATGTTGCTAACTTAATTCAGCAAATTGCCTCCTCTCCAGTATTGCGAAGGTATCATTTGGAAGTTGGGAGTTCTGCAGATACTTTGAAGGATGACTCAATATCAAAATACATGTATATAATTAACTTTGATATCTCTATCTTAAACAAAGCAATCCAGGATCTAGCACGGAAACTGGAGATTCTTTTCTTTTATTCCACCGGAAGGAGAACATATGTGTGAGTTAATTGAATTTATACTTCGTGATTGTGACAGCTTTGAATGCCTGATTGACTCCACAAAGCATCAATCACTTACGGCTAAATCTGTTTTCTCCAAGTTGGAAAAGCTAAAAGTTGAAGCCATGAATGGCATGAAAGCATTCTGTATTGGTCCACCTCCTTCTGGCCTTCTCACGAATCTAAAGGAGCTATTTCTAAAGCACTGCAGCCAATTGGCATCTTTGGCCAAGCTGGAGTTACTCAATCTTGAGCTCATAGAATTGGAAGATTGTCCAAAGTTGACATCTCTCTTTACATTTGCCATTGCTCAAAAAATGAAAATGTTACGTGTGTTAAAAGTGAGAGATTGCTCTAAATTGAAGCATATACTAACAGGTGAGAAGAAGGAATATGTGTTCCCTGAGTTGAAACATGTCACCGTCAAAGAATGCAATAATTTGGAATGCATAATACCAAGCTCTTCTGCTGGTGGGCTTTCAAAACTAGAGTCTCTTGAAGTAGAAAATGCTGCTGCATTGACACATGTATTTGGTAAATCCAATTATGGATCTGATCAGAACCAACGCCAGCACATCATTAAACTTCCAGATTTGAAAGTATTCAAGCTCATTGGCTTACAAAATATCATTGGTTATTGCCCACCAAATTATGATATACAATGGCCAACATCTCTGGATAAACCATATATAATGAGATGTCCACTACTAAGCAGCCTGTCTGAGGCTTCAGGTGGTGTTGAAGCTACAAGGCAGGTAATGCAAATGTTTAAATAATGTGAGTATAATTTATAAGATAGAAGTTAGCCTAGCTATTGCATCAATGGGTACCTAATTATCAATTATTGTGGTCATTTTTCAGGACATTAAAATGAATGTTGGACATGGAATTGCCAAAAAAAAATTGGAACGATTAGCAACACAGAAAGATCAATTTAACGCTTTTGTTGATGAAAAAGACATACTAGAGGCCAAAGTTCAGGAAGTCAAAGCTAAAAAAGTAGAGCGTTCAGCAGATCTTGAACAACTATTGAAGAAAGCAAAAACTGTCTTAGAAAAAGTGAAGAGACTTGAAGGCGAAGGGGAACCAAGCAAGAGCTATTGTGGGATTTCCAGCAA
Source organism: Acacia pycnantha (assembly GCA_025563575.1). Lineage (NCBI taxonomy): Eukaryota > Viridiplantae > Streptophyta > Magnoliopsida > Fabales > Fabaceae > Acacia > Acacia pycnantha. The sequence continues at coordinate 61,487 of JAMWYP010000174.1, read as the reverse complement.
CTGGGTATGTCAATTTATTGAAGGCAACCGTTTAACAAGGATGACAAAAAAAAATGAAGCGGTTGAATAAAAGTTTGGCATCAACTCTTCCATCACAGACAGATCATAAAGACAAATCCTCTTCTGTATTGGAGACACAAGATTTCATCTTCTTTGAGTCTACAAAAAAGGCCAGTAATGAACTATTAATTTTTTTTGATATTGTAATGAACTCTTAATGGCACTGAAAGACGATCACATAAATATAATTGGGCTTTATGGAATGGCAGGTTGTAGTAAAACATCCTTGGTCATGGAAGTTTGCAAAGTTGTAAAGGGCTTGAAACTCTTTGACGACGTAATATATGTGAGGGTGCCCGGGGATCCAAATGTCAAAAGAATTCGAGCCAAAATTGCAGACTGGTTAGGCTTACTACTTATAGAGGAAACTGAAGTAGGAAAAGCACAAAGATTGCGCGAGAGGCTTAAAATGGGTGACAAATTTCTTTTCTTCCTTGATGATATGTGGAGTGTGCTTGATCTTGGAGAGATAGGGATTCCCCTTGCTGAAAATTGCAAGGTTATTCTGACAACTAGACTACGCAGGACAATTTCCTTGATGGGTTGTCAAAAAGAGGTTTGTTTGCCACTTCTAACCCAAGAGGAAGCTTGGGATTTATTCCACAATCATGTTGGTGTAATAGAAAAGGGTTTGGAAGTTGGGGCACAAAAGATTGTTGAAGAATGCCAAGGATTACCCGGTGCAATTTTGGCTATTGCTCGAGCTTTGAAGGGCAAAGAGGCGGCTATTTGGGATGAAGCATCGGAAGAACCAAGGGATTATTTAGCCGTTGGTTCTGGAAGTGGACAAGAGACACTATCAAAGCTTGCTATTATGTGTTGAGGAATTTCAGGAAAAAGCGACATCACTTTTCTTCTTATGTGCTCTCTTCCCAAAACATACAAAAATTTCCCCTGAATTCTTGGCCAGATTTGCATTTGGATTGAGTATATTTGGAAATGGTGACTCATATCAAAAGGCTAGAGACACAGTGAATAAAGCCATCGACGAAATGAACAACTCCTGTTTGTTACTGGAATCCAAAGAAGGGCACTTTCACATGCACAACTGGGTGCTTAAGGCAGCATTGTGGGTAGCAAAATAAACTCGGGTAATTAACGGGCTTAAAGAGAATACAAGTGTCCTACTAAAAGGGGGTTTAATTAAAGATATACGTAGATTATATTGCCATCATGTGCATGAATTTCACTATCAATTAAATTGCCCTGAACTTGAGATTTTTGTTGTCTCCAATGATGATGGTTGCTCATCAGAATTTCCAGATCCTTTCTTCATCCAAATGACAGGGCTCAAGGTGCTGGCCATAATAGATACTTCTGTTTTCAAAAACCCAAATCTATTGCTACCCCAATCAATTGATAGGCTAAAAAAGCTTCGGACTCTTTGCTTGAGAGGATGGACACTGGGCGACATATCTGTTTTGGGAAACCTGGAGATGCTTGACACTATTGAACTATTATACTGTGTCATCCATGAGTTACCTGAAGAGTTTGTGGATCTAAAGAAGTTAAAGTTGTTGGAAATATCAGGGAGCAAAATGGGAGGCAATCCTTTTAATGTGTTGGGAAGATGTTCTCAACTGGAAGAGCTGTATTTTATTGGAAACAATGTTGTGCTGGAAGTGGAGTCAAATAATCAGAACATCGAATTATTTCCCCGAATCTGCTCGTCGGAGGTATTGCAGAAGTATCATCTAGAAATTGGTAGTTCCATAGATATTCTGAAGCAAGAGGCGATGTCCAAATTCATATCTATAAATGGTTTTAATATCTCTACTGCAAATGAAGCACTCCAGAATCTGGCCCAGAAACTGGAGGTTTTTTACTTGGAAAATGTCCAAGGAGATTGCAAAAACATCATTCCTGACATGATTCCAGCAAATGAAGAATGCACGGACAAGTTATCAGAATTTTTGCTTCATGATTCAGACAACATAGAATGTCTGATTGACACCACAAATTGCAAACTATATCAGCCTAAAAGCGCCTTCCCCATGTTGCTGAAGCTGAAAATTAAAAGCATGAAGTGCTTGGAAGCCTTGTGCCGTGGTTCGCCTCCTTTTGATCTTTTTGAGAAATTAGAGGAGGTATTTATTGTGGAGTGTAGCCAATTGCACTGCATTGTCTCTGTTGGCAATCTTAACTTGTGCAATCTGAAGCACTTACAATTGGAAGATTGTCCAAAGCTGACGTCTGTCTTCAATTATGCCACTGCTCGAACTATGGTAATGTTGGAAGTGCTGAAGGTAAGAGATTGCAATGCATTGAAACATATCATAAAAGATAAGGAGGAAGAAGTCAATATTGCCTTAGGGCCTTTGTTCCCAAAGCTGAAACATGTTAGTGTTAAGGGATGTGAGCATCTGAAATTCATAATACCAGCATCTTTTGTTGGCTTGTTGGAGCTGGAAACTCTTGAAATCGAAGATGCCGGTGAGGGATAAATTCTAAATAAGAAAATTATCAACAATTAGTGAGGGATTAAATAGATAATTTGTAACACCCCTACCGGCCTCGCCCTTTCGGGTGGCGGATAGAGGGATCCCTTTTTATAATTACCGAATATCATCTAATTACAACTTATTATCATGCATCAGAGTTTATAGCGGCATAGCAATTCCCGGTTGGATTTCAGACAATACTGGTATAACTAAAAGTAAATAGAGAAATATAATCCCCAAAGAGTTAGATATACAGTCATTCATCAGTGCTCAAAAAGGCCAAAATAATATACAATTAACTAAACCCAAAATAAAAAAAAATAAAAAATACTCTTCCTCTGACACCAACAACTCCAGCTTCGTAGTCTTACCCTTGTCACCAGGTACAGTCCTTGAGATACTTCTAGAAGCTCTACAAAAATCTGGGATTCATAAATGGATCCCAGAGTAACCATTAATCTCATATGTAATGTATAAACAATGTATGTATGTAACCATAATCAGGAAAACACCAGATAAAAGCATTCAGTAACAAACGCGCAGTAACACAAACATACCAAGTATACCACCACACTGAATGCACACAAACGCATGTCCCTTTTCAGGAGACAGGGGTACACAATCATGGAAAAACAACATACAAGGCAACACAAGACATATGAGGATTAATGTTACTACCTGGCAGTTGACCCAAAATTATCAGTATAATTTTCCCCGGATATGCGAAAATCAAAGTGGCCCTAAAATAATCAAAATATAAATATAAGTAACATTTCCTTAAAAATATATTCATTTGATGACTTAAAAGTAAGCCTTCTTTAATTTTCTAAAAAAAATTCCTCAATCCTAACTCTTATCTTGATCACGTTGAAGGCATTAGAGATAGCAAACAAAATTGTTTTTCACGTCCTTGGGGTTGGCAGACGCAACAGGCTTCCACTTTCAATAACCATTTTTTCTTCTATCATAAAAAAACTTTCTTCCTAAACCCCTAAGCCTTAATTTCAATCCCTTATTCATCCCTGTTTACCTATTAATCACACCTATTATATGAACAAAAACGCAGGGCACCACCACTTCTAATTTGACAACCATGAAGTCACAAGGTAGTTAGAATTATAACTTACTTGTTCTTGGTATTTCTTCAACCAGAAACTTGGTCCCTCACGTTTTCTTCCTCTTCCTTTCGTCCTTAATCCTTCACGCAGTAAGGAAGAAGTTTTCATCAAAAATATTTAACTCCCAAGAAAGAACAAAGGTAGAAGAGGGTGGAATAAATACCCAAATGCCTTACCTTCCACTTGGATGTTTGTTGGAGCTCTCCTTAGACCCTTTAGCTTCTTTTTTTTTTCCCTTCTCTTCTTCTTCTCAGACGCGTCCAACAGTCAAAACAGGAGGAGATGGGTTTCTTAAATAACTAACTCTTCAAGACTTATGCGGTCTCCTCTTGCCTCTAGATCACCCGATGCCCTTCTAGAGAAATCTAGGATTTCCTTTGCTCTTACTTGGCCAGCGGATTTTAGGGAAATTGGAAACAAAATCTTATCATTCCCTTTGATCCATCCCTCACTCTCGGCCAGCGTATTTTGTGATGGGTAAAGAAAAAAAAATTCATTTCAATTACTCTTCCCATACGTCCAGTTCGCTGAGGAGTTCGTAAGAAATTGGAGAAAGAAAAATATGTGGGGTTCACATTAGGTGCTTCTCCTAATGTGCTTCTTATGTTAGAGGGACAAGCACATTTTATTTTATTTTTTAAAATTTTTTTATATGTTTTATTTATTTAGATTAAAATTATATGTTGCTTTCTATTTTTTTTTTTTTTGCACCCACTATATCAAATTAATTAATTTCCAGAATACTGGTGTTACAGGACAAATATATCTATGTGTAGAACTGGAAACTAATTAATTTGAGATACTGGGTGAAAAAAAAATTCAGAAAACAAGATATAATTTTAATCTAAATAAATAAAATATATAAAAAATTTAATAAAATAAAATAAAATAAAATGTGCTTGTCCCTCTAATTAGAGGGACAAGCACATAAGAAGCACATAAGGGACAAGCACCTTATGTGCTTCCCATTGTACTTGAGGCATACAAGAATTCCCTTTTTCCAAACCTTCATTGTCTTGCTAAACACTTGGGCTTGGTTTGGTTTGGTTTGGGGGAGGGGAGGGGAGAGAAAAAGGAGGGAAAAAAATTTAAAAGGGAGGAAAATTCTTGTGGGCCCCACTATAAATAACTTTTCTTCTCTTTTCTCTCCATTTTCCCTCCCCTCCCCTCCCCTACCCCCAAACCAAACCAAGCCTTGGAGTTTGTTTGGATAATTTCAAAAGTTAGGTTTTGATTCCAAAATTATTTAGAAGCTATTCTGCATCAAAACCTAGGTTTTGACAAAAGTTTTTCAAGTACTTCAAAATTGTCCCGAAGCTATTTTGCATCAAAACCTAGGTTTTTGAAAAAAAAAAAAAAACTATTTTTTCAGATTTTTCTCTCTCCTCTGCCATCACTAGTATTTTTCTAGTACCACTCAGTATCCTTAAGTTTTTTTTTTTAGTATCCTTCGGTACCCTGAAATATTTTTTGAATATACTAAAAAAAAATTCAAGATCATGAAGTATTTTTTTTCAGTATCTTTAAGTTTCTTTTTAGTACACGTTATTATGCTGAAATTGTTTTGGGGAAAATTTGAATGAAAGGCTTGGAGAAAAATATATTTATTGAGAAGGACCATAAAAATTGTAATTACTTAAAATGACCAAACATCATAATATAAATCTAAAATTACTAAATTGTCCTTAGTCAAACCTCTTATATTATCTTTTGTATTCATGATAAAAAAATGACTAAAATTAAAATTAAAACCGCCCATCATTCACATGTAATATGACCATATCTTTTTTTCAATTTTTTATTTATTTTTCAGCATGTTTCATACTCATGTAAAATAAATATATTATTTAATTAACTATACAATTCATATTCATATTGTTTTAAATTTTAATTTTCAACAAGTTCCATATTCATATAATCAATATATAATTTAATTAATGAATATATCATCAATTAAGTTGTCATACTTATATTATCAAGTATCAACATTAATATCAATTAAACTCTTTTTATAAAAATAACAAATAAACTCATTTCATGATTTTTCAAGATATAATTTGAGTAAATGCCCTTTTTGGTTCCTGAAAAAAAAAAACACGAACCCCATTTTGGTCCCTGACAAAAAGAAAATGTCATTTTTCGTCCTTTTTAGGGACTAAAAATGACATTTTGGGAAATTATGAGGGATTAAAATGTCCACAAAAAAGGACTAAAAAGGACTAAAAGGGACCTTAAAAGGACATTTTGGGAAATTATGAGGGATTAAAATGTCCACAAAAAAGGACTGAAAAGGACTAAAAGGGACCTTATTCGTCCTTTTTATGGACCAAAAAGGACTTTTTTTTGTCAGGGACCAAAATGGGGTCCGTGTTTTTTTTTTCAGGGACCAAAAAGGGTATTTACTCTATAATTTTTTATTTTATTTTATTAATATTAAATGTTTTTTCAGCCAACATAAATTTATTCTAAAATAAAAATAAATCATATAAAAATTTTCGGTTTAACATATTAAATTATATAACAGACCTTGATTTTTATTAAAATTATTTGAATCTATTTTAAATTAATTGTTTTAGTGATTTTAACAAACTATAATTTTGACAAAATTGAAGGGCGTGTATTTTGTTTTTTTAATAGATATCCAATCAAGTTGTGAAAAATAAAAATTTGAGAATTTTTTTATTTAATTTTATGAAATTTAGAATTTTGTATTAGTTTTAAAAAATAGAATATGGGAGAGAATGTAGGAGGGAATGCATAAAATTTTCTTAGAGGTAATTTAGTATTTTTAATGTTATATTTTTGTATTTGGTCCTTCTAAATAATTACAATTTTTATGGCCATTCTCAATAATTTTTTTTTCCTCCAGCTCTTTTACTATAATTTTCTCATTTTTTTCCAAGATTAGTCAATATCCTGAAATATTTTTTCAAGATCCTAAAATAAACTTTTGAGACCATGAGAAATATTTTTTAGTACCAGTCAATATTAAGTATTTTTTTAGTACCCGTCAATACCCTGAAATGTTTTTTCAATATCCTAAAATAAATTGTAATACCCTAAAAATCTCACTTATGATAAGTGTCATAATTGAGTAAATAATACCTATTGGAAATAGGTGAGTATGTGGTCTCAAAACCAGTGTAATAATTACCTTATTTTCTATTGTAATTTCTATTGAAATTAGGGTGAATAAAGAGCTAAAAATCCCTAAGTGAATTTATGGGTCATAAAATACCCTGAAAATATTATGATAAATCCTGAGAGGCAACTAAATATTTATTAAAAATTAGAAAGTATGTTGTCTCTAATTTAGATAATTTATGGGATTATTTTCTTTGGAAAATAATGAGGCAAAATTAAATATTATTTTGGGGAGCATAAGTTGCCCTGTGATTTTTTAAATAATATATGAAGTATAAAATACCAATATCAGTGAAATAGTTGTGAGGAAATGATTGATCCTAATTAAGAAAATTGTCAACAATTAGTAGGTGATTAGATAGGTAATTAATGACTAATTATTTAAGCATGAATCAAGAGGAATGATCAAAGATAATTGTGAACAACCCTAATTAAAGACTAATGGCTAAGATTAGCCTAAGTATAAATGCTAATTAATTAGAAGTGATTAAGAGAAATAAATGAGATTAAATGTATGAAAACCCTAAGTCCTAAAAGTTTACCAATCTTGTAATTAAGGAAGGACCAATGAGAGAATTTGTGTAAATTATTATGGGGTAATTAGAAGATAGTATAATTAATTAAATAGCAAATAGAAACTCATGAGAGAGGGGGCAGCCGAATTAAAGAATGGAAGAAGTGGAGATTGAATTAGTAAACTTGTTGATGAAGTTGTTGAAAAGTCAAATAAAAACACAAGCCAATAGGAGCTCTTGAACATGGGATAGTTGAAAGTGGGGAAAACAACATCTTTTGTCAAAAAGATGCCATGCATTTCGAAAAAAATATGAAGAGGGAAGAGAGAGAAAATGATGGAATAAAGTAGTGTGAATGCAATTGAGATAATATCATGATATTAAAGGTGATATTTGTTGAAAAAGCATATAGGATAAATGAGAACCGATAGAAATTAAATCCTATCTTGAAATCCTTGAACTAGGTCTCTAAGGTCAGGACATATTATGAATCAGTGGATTTTTGTCCCGAAGTTGATGTTACCCGAAGTCATTTCCGTAACCGACGGCGGTTATCCGAAAATGTTCGACAGACTAGGAAATACCCTGAATGAGATCAAAAATTTAGTTAACCCAAATGTTTCTAAAGAGGAAGAATAGACCTTCAAGACTACGTTAAGGAATTTCTGAGCTTCTTCAAGATTACGCGATTAGATTACCGATCAAGGGACTTAATCGGTAGAAGGTTCATAAAGTAAAGGGGTGACATCATGTGCATGACATGGGGTGACATCTTTTTGTTGAAAAATGGGGCTAGGGAGGTCGGCCAAAGCACTTCAATGGAGGAGATGGAGCCATTTAAAAAAGCTTTGATCCAATGGCTTAGATTAAATAAGAGAATGTGCAATTTTGCCCTTAGAAAACTCTATAAATAGGCCTCTTTGTGCATTTGAAAACTCACCAATTCCTAGTGCAATTCGAAATATAGAGAGAAGTTAGAGAGGAGGAGGAGCTTCGGAGAAAGTTGTAGCGAAGTGCTGGGTAAGTTCTTTGGTCCCTAGTCTTAAGCTTTAGTATTTCTTTCGGTAGTTATAATAGAAATGCTAGTTTAATCTTTAATCTTCCAAGTTAGTTTAGATATCATGTTTTAGGGATAAATATGATATTTATTTCAAAAATATGTTGGAGAAAGAGATATGTCAAAATTTTGGAAGATTAGAGTCAAAGTAACGAAGTTCTGGCGAAATTCCGCCGATTAGTGGGGTCAGGGGTAAAATGGTCATTTTTGACTAAAATGACTGTTTTGATTATTGATTAGTAACAAATACGCTATTGTCCTTATAGGATACCTGTGATTACGTTCTGACCAACGGTTGTACCGTATATCGTCAACGGAGGTACGTACATTCGCGTACTGTAACACTGACTCTGATGTTTATGGTATGCGTATATGTGCTATGTGTATTGTATGTGTATAGATGGTATGTTATTTGAATGCATATTGGTGTTAGAAGATAACTGTATGCATGCTATGGGTGATATATCTGCATGCTAGGGGCGACACATATGCATGCTAAGGGCGATACGTCTGCATGCTAAGAGGCGATACATCTGCATTGGTTGCATGCTCATATACTGTTTATGTTGTGATTGTCTGTAATCCATATGCTGTATATGTAAATATGAGGTTAACCGTTACCTGAGGTCCGGTGCGTTGGACCTCAGCTCTTAACATAGCCTCAGGATCAGGAGGACCGAGGATAAAGACAAGCAGCCTGCATAGAGTCCCGGCTGAAGACTATCTTTTGTTGCCACGACGTGGGAACCGCTAGGGAGACACTTTCTGTTGTTATGTAGTTATGTTCGTGTTAGACACTCAGACCAATGTAACACCAGTTGACATTTTGAATATAAGTATCAGTTACTCTCTTACTCCGATGCTCTACTCTGAAGAAAAAAAATTATACTGCTTTTGAAAATGGGATGTTACATAAATTTTCAAGATCATGAAGTATTTTTTAAATATCCTTAAATATCTTTTTAGTACCCGTCAGTACTTTAAAATATTTTTTCAAGATTAGTCATTACCTTGAAAAAGATATTCTGATAACGATATCCAAACACTATCATTTTTATCCAAAATCTATTCTCTAAAAGCCATTTTTACTTCGTAAATCCCAAAAGCTATTTTCCAAAAGTAAATCCAAACAAGCCCTATTCTTCTATTAATATCATATTAATCTCCCACAAATAATTTTCAAGGACTTATAATAATATGACTAATGTGATCTCATAAAATTCACATTTATTAGGGAGTAATTCCCCAGTTTTATTTTCACCATTTTTTTAAAGCCCTTTTTGTTTTTTTCATAACTAAATTTGGCTAATTTTCCTTTAATTAACCAAAAATTTAACAATTCTTTACAATTCATCTTTGAGGAAATTCTCTCATTTATACCTTAATTAAACTGCAAATATAATATGAGGAAGTATTTTCTACCTTCCTGTGTCTACAGGGATTTTTCCTAAAATTTCAGGCATAATTGTCAAACTACCCTTTCGTACCCGTAATTTTCATAAATTACTCTTTTGTCCAAACTCATGACAGTAGATATACAATATTTTCTTGGCGAGTCTACTATTTTTCTTGGTCATCAAATAACCTGTAATTACATGTTAAACTTTTATTCAAGATGGTATGCATTATATCTTTTGAGTTATTTTTTGCATTTATGTGATGCATCCCCGCCAGATAATATAATAGTCGCTTTTTGTGACGAAGTTGGGAATCGAACTCTAGACCATGTGTGTGTTCATGAATCATGATGCCTTTGCCTACTTGGCAGGTTGTCTTTAATAACTATACTTGATTGTTTTTTAAAGGATAGCCGTAGTCTAATAATAGTTGATGTTTATCTGTAATAACTATCAAGTATTGTTGACTAATTTATTATTATCTACTTGAATAACGTTATTATATTTTTTTTTTTATTTTTAAATAGACATTTTTAATTCATTCTAGGGTTAAGGTGCAAAAATAGACAAATGCTTTTCTCAAAAGAGCGTCCAGTGGCAAATACTTTTTTTTGGCGCAAAAGTAGACACGTGGTTACAAAGTGGAGCAAAATTAGCGTTTGACCGTTAGTTGACTTTTTTGTACTGAAAATGATGATGTGGATGATGACGTGGATGTTGACGTGGATGTTGATGGTCTGCGGGTTGTTATAAATTACGGTTTAGCCCAGGACACATTTGAGATAATTTCAAGTTAGTCCCTCCATGAACTTTTAAAAGTTTCAAGTTAGTCCCTCCAGATAATTTCAGATTTTGACCTTCTTCCCCAAAGCTTGCCCCCCCTCCACGATGAGAAGCATGAAATCAGCAGAAAGCAGAAGCGCGTAATCTAATTCAAACAAAAAGATCCTTAATAGTCCAGCACTCATGTTTGATGCCTTTGAGGTTTCCCTGCTTCGGATCGGAAGTTTCCGGATCTTACCTTTTATCAGCGGGGAAGATGATGCTGATGCAACCCCCGGTTTCAACTACTCTGGACTTCAACCCGTATCCTGGAGACAAATTTTATTGGGGGAAAATTCAAGAGACGAGGGACTTCAATTCCAAGATTCAATCTTTTCCCCCAATCCCAAACTAAAAGCAACCTAAGAGATTAACTTGCTGATGAACTTGGATCAGAGGCAGCCAAATAATCATTCGAAGTTCGTTTCTTTGTTTGAACAAAATACAGATTAAAGCTCATTCAACCAAAAAGAATTTGGCCACGCAGATTATATGCAAAAACCGTAAACCCGAAAATGGAAGACAAGAAATGGGTCGATTACTAGGAAAGTTCGAGCTTTGAAGGGAGTCATAATGAATTCAACCAATTCTATAATCTAAGACACGGGATTACATGCATATGACTTTTCTTTTCCACTTTCTCGGCTCCAGAAAACGGAGAGTAATGACGAGCTAAGAAAACATACTTTGAGAAATTGGATTGGAGGATAGAGCATGAAAACTTCAAGCGGTGCCTCCGTATCGAATCCAATCTCTCACAACCCAAAGATTCTCACACCTCCGATTACGCTCTGTATCCAAACTCGATCCCAAGGATGTTGCTCCACCTCGGGAAAATTGGACTTCCGTTTCCGTTTCCCAACAACCCATCAACGCTACTTCCACCCCCGAAAACACTAAACCCCCACCCCTCATCGCCGCCCCCCCACCTCTTCTTCTTCCCCCCACCCAGATCGAAAACACTAAACCCCCTACCCAGCACCCTCTTCTTCTTCCCCCCCACCGGCGCAATTTCTCTTCCCCCCCACCCCGGCGCGAATTCATCAGATTATAGGTGCACAACTCAGGCCCAACCGAACTCCCGCATTCATCGATTCTCGTTCCTCATCGCGCGGTGGGGAAGAAGAAGAGGGTTCGGGTGGGGGTGTTTCGATGAGGGAAATCGTGCCGGTGGGGGAGGGGGTGGTGAATGGAGAAGGTGAATGGAAGGAAGGTGTGCCGATGGGGGGAGGGGGTGGTGAATGGAGAAGGTGAATGGAAGGAAGGTGTGCATTTTTTTTTTTAATTTCTTTTTTTTTTCACTGCCAAGTAAGAAAAAATTTTGCTGAGTCAGCATCCATGTTAATGTTTTTGGTCAAACTAACGGTCAACTAACGGTCAAACGCTAATTTTGCTCCACTTTGTAACCACGTGTCTACTTTTGCGCCAAAAAAAAGTATTTGCCACTGGACGCTCTTTTGAGAAAAGCATTTGTCTATTTTTGCACCTTAACCCTTCATTCTATTTATAGATAGGGATAATTTTTTCTCTTCATATATTATTTCTATATGTTTTCATCATGTCATGTTCTTTATAATCCAACTACATTGTTTATACTTTTGCTTGATCTTTTCTTAATGGTGTACTGCATGCCAAATAAAATTATGTAAACATCATTGCATACAGTAAACCAAGCAGGCTATTAATTTCAGATCGGACACTTTTTTTTTTTTAAGAAAAACAAAGTTTCAGTGGTTTCCAAGATGAAAAATAAAATATAGGAATTTTCTTCCCTGTTTTAAGCAAAAGTTGGATGTACAAACTTTCTGATGATACAATCTATGTACAATTTCAATGAGAAATGAAAGAAGTTTGCACATACAAAATTGTATGATTTTGGTAACAGTTTTTTTAACTGATGTCTGGGGTCATTATTATGTCGGCCACTCTTCTTCTTGTTGTTACACCATTATCAGTCTCGCCCTTCCAAGTGGCGGGTAGTGTGATACTCTTCTCTCTTTGAATGTTACTTAACGTCATGCATCAGAGCATCATAGCGCAACACAACGGGTAAAACAGTTTGGGCATAATATACTGATAATATATTACAAATCTTGGTTACAAATTTAAAACATAATTACATAAATTTTCTTGAAATATTCCCCGAACCATCTGAAACCAGTCCAGCACCTCCATTTGCTGACATCCGCTGCTTTATCCTGGGAACTATGTCCAATAAGCTGTACAAAATACAGGTAGCAACAGAGGCTAGAACCTCGAAGGATCCCAGAGTAACAGGTTAATCTCATATATAAAGTATATACAGAGTATGCAAGCAACCATAATAAGGAAAATAAACATATACCCCATAGCATTCAGTATAATGTACATAGCAAGGCATATAGCCAAATTCCAGAGCTAGTAGTCCTAATAGCATATAGCACAGACTGCAGGGCACGGCACACAACAAGGCCCTTAAGGTACGGCACACAACGTGTTCCAGTTCCAAAGCGTTTGGAAATAATCAATCACTGAATGCATACATATTCATGGTAAAACATACATACAGAGACATACAAGGCATATGAGATTAGGGTTACTACCTGACAAACTTAAACTGACAATTATTTTCTCTAAATTCTTTTAAAAGCTTCCGGCGACGTCACTTCCGATAGTTATAAAAAATACTCGTCACTTTTGTAATTCTCCATAATTCAAATAATACTTGGATTGATTACCATTTAACCCTCCTTTGAGTTAAAGTCCTTTACTAATTTCCAAAAACGCCAAAATTTTCATTTTTGCCCTTGTCACTTTCATTTTCAGATTTTTCCAAGAAATTCCAGAATTTATCATCAATCTTGGAAAATTTATAATTAAGTATCCACAAGTATAAATCAAGTGATTCCAAAGCCTAATTGACCCTTGTTATGTCTTTTTTCAGATAAACATATCTTCATCAACCAAAAAAATTCGTGCTTTTCCATTATTACTAAAATACCTTCGCTGTCTAGATTTCAATTCCAAAATTAAAGGTCAACTTCAAAAACTCATATCTCTTCGTAGACACCTCTAAAAATCATGAATTACCTATCAAATTAAAGCTTGAGATGTCTACTTCAATTTTGGAAAATTTCATAATCATTGGACCTCATTTGATTATTTCAAAACACGTCACATGCTTGCTGCCCTGACAGGTTCTCCACTAGACAGTTTTACAACTTTCTCAATTTAATTATTAAGCTTCCAATAATTATTGTTCCACCTTAATCCTACACTATTTTCCCTTCTAAATATTTTGGGAAGGTTAAAATAACCAAAATCATTTTTCTCCTTTATGCTTGGGTTTAATCGAAATTACAATGTCAAAAAGGAAACTTATTTCTTGTTTACAATCCATATGATTTTATGTGAGAGTTGACCTTTTTATTCCATACTAAGGCCTAATATGTCCTTAAATTTACTTAACAAGTTTTTGTATGAAATCTCCTCTTGAAGTTATAATCTTCAAATGTACAAAATAAGAGAAGATTAATTCAACATAATAACATATACAAGTGCACAAGACATTGATATCGCTTACTTGCACTTGTCAAGGCCTTTGATTCCTTTCTTCTCCTTCCAACTTTCATCCTCTTAAGAAAACACCAAGACCATTGTAACATCCCAATTCCAGAGCCAATTTTTTTTTTTTAAAAAAATCAGAGTAGAGCATTGGAGCGTAAGAGTAACTGATTCCCATTCAAACAATAACCATAGTGTAACATAGTGTTGATACATCATCCTAATGTTCTCATAGGTAAATACGGAAAACGATAAAGTGACATCTCCGTCTAAGAGTTCACTCGTGCTACATGCCCTCCAACCATGAGCCTACTCGTGCAGCTTGCCCTTATCTCCAATCCTTAGTCCTTCCGACCACAGAGCTACAAATGAGATCCAATTTAACGCATTGGATCTCGAGTAACTTAACCTTATGCTCAAATAAAACAGTGTAGGGATGACAGATATTCATGACATAACAACTATGATCAATATAATGACGGTACATAAGCGTAAAGCGGTATGTAAGCCCCATAAAGTGCACTGCACTATTCACCGGTGCCACGATGTACGGTCTGTCCTCGGCGCTAGGAAAACTCTAACGGTATTACTACATCTATAACCCGTGTAAACCGTATGTATAATCGGTAACCACGAACGAGTCTCTAACAGTGAATGTATCTCGGTGACTCCTAACAGAATCTCTATCCGTGAATGTACCTATCACATATATGTATATGAGCAGCACTAGATTAGTGTTACGATGACGTGAACGTACCTTCGTTGACGACGTTAGGTACTTCGGCGGAAACGTACTTTTACGGAAAAATGTGAAACAATGCACGTCGGGCGCGTAACGGCAGCAGATCGAGTTTCGATGTCCTATAAGAGTAATATCACTTTCATTAGTGATTTGGCATTATAACTGGCATTTTAGGTAAAAATTACCATTTTTCCCCTATACCCCTAATTGGCGGAATTTCGCCAGTACTTCGTTACTTTGGCTTCGATTTTCCAAAATTTTGCCAGAACTTCGACCCAATGAAAATTTTCGAAATTCTAGACTAATATAGCCCTATCATATGAAATCATGCTTGAAAAATTAAAGGCTATACTAGCAGTACTACTCTAACTATTGAAAGAACTACGAAAGCTTAAAGCTCGGTACCGAAAAACTTACCCAGAGCTTCGCTACAGAATTTTCCAGAGCACCTCTCTCTTCTTTCTCTCTCTAAATCGGTTCTTGCTTCTCAAATGTGAGAAAAACACAAGGGAGGGGGGTATTTATAGAAACGGTGGTAGGATTTCGGCCGTCGGATCAACTTTGTGAGAATCAATCTGAACCGTCTAAAGCAACTTTTTCAAAAAGTTTTTCCTCCTTCTTCTCTCCTCCTTGGCCGACCTGCCCCTCTCTTAGGTGGCAACCGTTGGCCAATTACAAGGTGCCAAGTGTCCCTTCCAAAAGCTCCTCCGGATGAATTTCTCCGATCGGTACCCAAGGAAGCTACCGCCTGTGGACAAGAATGCACTGATTCCAAATATGTCCAGGAAAACTCTCAATTCTTCCCGGATGTCGCATCATGACTTCGAACTCTTAACTTTCAACTTGGCTATCTGGCTTTTTCTCAGAATTTCCCTATTTCGTCTTATTAGGAAAATGCTCTACCGGCCTCGGAATTGACTTCCGGAAAAGTCTAACGAAAGGTAAAAATCCACTGATCAATATTTTACCTTGATTTTGGGAATCTCATTCCTGGTTCTCTAGATAGGATCCGTTTCCTATTTATCCAATTACTATTCACTATATTTAATTTTATTATATAATAATACAAAATATCTACACATAATAAATTTGACATTATCTTCATCTTATTTCATTCATTTTTTTATTTTTCTTGGGAAAAATTCGGCTGGCCCTTTATTATATTTAATAAATATTTATTTATTTTTTAATTAATTAATTAATTAATTATTTACTTATTTAATTTTCCCAAAAATTCCACAAAAATCCCTAATTGGCTCATTCTTGTATTTAGGCTTAAAAATACCTAAACTCATCTATTTTTCTTCAAAATTTCCAATTAATTAGAAAATATATTTTTACTAATTTTAAGCCAAAAACCACTAATTTTAGGGTTTCATATAATTATTCATGAATTTCCTTTGCTTATACTTAAGTAATTAGCCAATAAATACCTAATTACTTCCTTATCAATAGTTGATAATTTTCTTAATTAGAATTCCTCATTACCTCATAACTTTTACATTAACATTTTTGTTTCCATGTCTTCTGCATTCTTTTAGAATTTACAAGGGTATTTTAGTCATTTCAATACTTTTTGAGCATTCTTATTCAATTTCTCCAAGTTCATAATTTATTAAATTACCATATTTAGAGATAATATACTCTCATAATTCACTTAGTCATTTTACTGCCTTTTAGGATTTTTCATACTTTTTCTAAGTTCTTTATACATTTCCAAGGGTATTTTGGTCATTTTGACCCCATAGTTCTTTTTCCTAATTTTCCCTAAGAGATTTTCCCTTGGAAAATAAGCTAATTATTACTTAATATTTGATATCTCATATTCACCTATTTTTGATAGGTATGATTTTATTAAATTATAATACAGATTTTTAGGGTATTACAACCATGAGCTTTTGTTTCTATATGATACTCATAAACATTGAAGAAGAAGAATAGGAACTCAAGCTATTACACCTTACCTTAGTTCTTTCCTTGGATTTTTCCTTCTTTCTTTTCTTCCTCTTATTTCGGCCTCCTTTCTCTTCCTAAGGAAAAATGAGCTTTTGATCATGATAAGTATGAGAACGAGGACTCAAGACAATTTATAACAAGCCAAGAAGCCATCTTAAAAATCCTCCAAGACTAAAATGCACTTGCTAAATATTCGTTAATCTTGGCTTATTCTTCAAGTTTTTGCCTTTTCTCTCTCCCTTACCTTTTTGGATGAACTTTTACTTACTATTTGGGCATCCATTTGTCTTGACAAGTGCAAGTTTCCATGGTTAAAAATCCCCCAAATCAAATAACTAAAATGCCCTTACAAAATATCCTATTATCTTGAGTTTTCTACCATTTAATAGACTTTTCTTGATCTTATCCTTGTCTTGTTGGCCAAGAATATGACTCATCAATATACCATAAATGATTATGCTTAGGTGTCGCTTCCATTAATGCTTGAAGTGATTGAGTGTCTTCTTCCATTAATGCATGAGGTGATTAGGTGAACATTGACTAGTAAACTTGTCATCATAGCATTACAAGTGGCAAATTCAAGTACCAAGTGAATTAAATGCTTGTCAAATCTATTTGACTTCTTGAACAAGTTTGGTATGCTTGGAGACAAGCTTGGACATGTGTCATTTTTCCATTAAATCAATACAAAAGTAGTTTTTACTTGTTATGATGAGTCAACACGTGTCATATTCTAATTGTGCTAACACAAAAATAGTTTTTTCACTTGTCATGATGAGAGACACATGTCACATTTTCATTTGACCAACACAAAAGCATATCATCATTGGTCATGATGAGGGGACACATGTCATGATTTTATTAGACCAACACAAAAGTGTGTCATCATTAGTCATCATGACCTAACTTTATTAAAGTTGTTTTATCGGTATTTGCTTGGAATCCTATTCGGGTTTTACTCGGGATTGCGACACGAATACCGAGACTCGACAAATGATCCCGCATACCAATGTTTTTCAAAAATGTAGGGCATACCCGACTGCCTTGAAAATGTCGTATACTTACTTATGCTGGTATATTTTCGCTTAACTAATTGTCTTATACCTCAGGACATAGTTGGGTGGTATCTTTTCCAACTGGATTTACACCGTATAGGTCTTTTGTGCCCCTTTTTTTTATTAGCTCTTTAATTCCACGAGTTTTACATACTAAGTCCATTGACTCGTATAGTCGAGTTCCTTAGTCCCTGAGAGGCTTCCTATCTCTCAACATTCTTGAGACTCTTTCAAATTCTGCTTAGCCGTTTGCCTAATTTAGGCTTATTCTCAAACCTCAATACCCAAAATTCAGGATATTGCACTTACCACATTATTGCGCGTTTCTTCTAAGGTTCTCACTTCTGATTCCAATATATTGACACCAAGTTGCTTCATCTGATCTTGTCATCGTGGGATAGGCCGGTTAACGAAGATGTAAGTATATATATAGAGGGAGGAGTGAAAGAAGGCTGGGGTGTGAAGACTGAAAAGTGATAATTTAATATTCCATTTTAAGAGCTTTATGTGTGAATGTAAGAACTAATTTTGGTTATCTATCAATAGAGTACTTCCGCACTAATGCAAAATGATATATTTGGCATCGGTTAAAAATGCATTATTGCTATAGCATATAGGGTGTAGTAGAAATATGAGTAGCGGAAAATAGATATTACGATATCAACAAAGGACCTGACGCCGAAACAGAATAGATTACGAGGTCACTTACGAAGGGCCTGACGCCGTAAAGGAAACACTAAAAACATGGGTTTACCTCCAGGAGTTACCATGTCACGAGCCAACCATATCGCTACCATGGGTCCCTGCCACCTCACCTCTGCAGTGCCACATGTCACTGCCACCTCGTGTCTACGTCAGCACATTGTCAAGGTCACTGAGAAATTCTTACATGAACTTGGAGTACCACATTACTTGTGGTCTCACCAATAAAAAACACCTAAACAAATTTTAATCCTGGTTGGCACTCCCATAATATTAACTACCAAATTAACTTTTAGAGGAAAAACATTGAAACTAGGGCTTCTTGTGACGCCGCATGCTCAGGCGTCGCGGATGTGAGGCACCCTCTGTCCGACCACCCAATAGTCAACCACTCTGACGCCGATCACTCAAGCCATCCAGCCCGCGAGTGCGGCCAAGGTTCTTTCGCTTGGGATCGGTGATTTTGCAGTTGTGGGTGGAGGAGAATTATTTGTACTCATATGGCGAGGGGTAACACCATAATATTGGTTCAGTAAGTGAATATTTGAAGCTATTTCATATGAATTAAGATTTCACTGGTCATTGAAGAAATACCATAATCCTATCCTTAATCATTTATAATGGAATGTACAAGTCACGTATGATCAAAAAGTCGGATGCACAAGCTTTCTTATGACACAACTATGTACAATTCTGATGAGAAATGAAAAAAATTTAATTTGAACCAACTCTTCTTTCACTGATGTCCATATCGAGGAAATACCTTTGGTCTGTAAGGCTCTGTTTGGTTTGGTTTGGGGTGGGGGAGGGGAGGAAAAATGGAGGGAAAAGTTATTTGTGGTGAGGCCCACAAAAGTTTTCCCCCCTTTAAATTTTTCCCTCCATTTTCCCTCCCCTCCCCTACCCCCAAACCATGCATAGCCTAAAAGAACCGTCTTCTTCTAAATGAAAATACAAGAGAAGTTGATAACTTCACGAACTAATTTCCAACTATATATAGAACCCTACCACGTATAGGATTGTGTTATCCACGGGACAAAAATAATACTAGCATTACTTTAAAGTATTTATATTTATTATTTTTACATTAAGTTAATTTACTTGACTTATAAAATAATATATAATCTAATAATATATCTATAAATAAATTATTTATTTAGTATTTTTAATTTCTCAAAAATAATTAATGGTGTCTTATACTCTATCCGGTCCTAATTATAAGATAAATTTGACTTTTTTAGAAAAGTTGAAGAAGCTAATTAAATTACCTTAGAGTATTTTTATTTTTATTTTTTTCTCCAAACTAATTAATTTGACTAATAAACCAATATATAATCTAAGAATACACAATATATATGATATGATTAAGTAACTTATTTAGATTCCTTAATCTCTCTTCAAAGAAAATCAACTCTGTCTGCCGGTAGTATCAAGTTGTGACCTGTACCGCAATATTGATAACTTTTGGCGACCACTTGAAGACAAGTCCCGGATCGAGTAGCATAAGAAACAGAAAAAAGTTCTGGGGAAAAGGCTTCTTCCGTGAAGTTCTGAAGGGAGAGCTCTGTCTCTCTATCCGGAGTCCTTGTGAGTTGTGACGCCCTTTTGGCTAATTTCTGGCGTTTCTTCACTGCCGTAATACGGGTTTTCTTGCTTTCCTTAATCCCTTTCTTCTTCATTTTGATCACCTTTCTTCCCCTTTCCTTCTATATACCTCATCTCGTGTTTGTGTTTGGGTTTCTGCCTGTTTGTTATTCTGTTACAGCTTTTTGATGATGAATGATCCTCTGCAACCTCTGTTGCAAGCGCTTTCTGATAATTGATCCTACTGTTTTGGAGCTTGTACGTTCTTCTCTGATCTCCTTCAACTCCCAAAAAAAAAAAGTTGTCGACGTCGTGAAGCACTGGGCTTCGCTCGTGTTTCGTGGTGGCGTTCTGTTTTACTCGCCTCTAACTTGTCGCACCTGAACGTTCATGGCGAATGGGAGTTTTTTTTTTTTGCAGAGTATGAGTGGACGACAATCTGAGATATGGGTCTCTTTTTGTTTGCTGTTAACACCCTGAGTGTTCATTTTGTATTTGGACCTTGTTCTTTTGCTTTATGTTTTGCCTTGTATGACTAACTATATATTGGGCCCTCTTGCTTTCTCTTAAGTAAATGGGTTTTTTTCTGTAATCGTTTTACTACTTAAAACAAGTTGGCTTTTAACCGGGAAAAAAAACAATTAGTAGCATAAGAAACAAACTAGAGTGTATAAAAGTCTGGCGCAATTTACAGCACGCCAAGCTGGGTAACTGTAGTCTCACAGCTTTAAATTAAATATAAATCAGATTGAAAGTAAATAACAATTGAACATGCAAGAAAGTTGAGGAGAAACAAACAAGCAAGCAAAACATGCACTTTTAATGTGGCAAGAGTAGTTAAGTAAGGATTATATTCCGTATCACGACAGGAATGTTACGCCCAAGACATCATTAGTTGACAATTGAAATTGAGAATATTAGGAGTCTCTCAAGCCCTGCGGTATTACGTACTTACAAGATAAAGATATTAGGGTTGTGAATAGTCCCAATGAATTGGGTGCCGAGCCACCTCTATTGTTATTATTTATATGTATGAGAATCTACTCTAGGTTACACATTGTACAGAATAGGTTAATAGAGAGACTATTGGGCCAAAATATACATAGCCCATACTATTCTATAAGCTCCAGTGTACATCCTTTGGACTTTATAGCCCATACTCTCAGCGCTGGATTTGGAGACGACTCGTTGCTTTTTGGCGGACCAAGAGATGAGGGATTCACCGAAGAAGACACAATAGCCTCCCATGGATCTTCGATCGTCAGGGCAAACAGCCCAAACAGCATCTGAAAAACCTTGTAAGTTTAGATTTGCACTTGGTCTAATGTGTAAAGCAAGATTTTTCGTTCCTTTTAAGTATCTAAGTACTCGTTTCAACCCTTGCCAGTGAGTGCTTGTGGGAGAACTGAGGAACTGACTCAGCTTGTTGACTGCAAACAGAATATCGGGTCTGGTGTTGGTCAGGTACTGTAGAGCTCCGATGATCCTTCTGTATTTCGTTACATCTGTGAGTGGTATGCCATCATTTTTGGATAGATGCTTGTTCACAACCATAGGAGTAGGAACAGGAGATGAATTGTGCATGTTACTTCTGTATAAAATGCTTTCGATGTATGTTGCCTGATTTAAATACAATCCAGTCGCGTCTCTGTATGCTTCAATGCCTAGAAAGTGATGTAGATGTCCTAGATCTTTTAGTGCAAATTTGTTGTTTAGTTGCTCCACAAACATATCTATCATTTTTGCTGAATTTCCGGTGACAATGATGTCGTCAACGTATATGAGGACAAACATGACAGACTTCTCATATCTAATGAAGAAAAGAGAGGAGTCACACTTTGAGTGTATAAAGCCCCAGCCTTGTAGGGTTTTTCTTAGCTGGTCAAACCATGCCCTTGGTGCTTGTTTGAGCCCGTACAAAGTCTTTTTCAGTAAACAAACATGGTTTGGATGTCTAGGATCAGTAAACCCCTCTGGTTGTTTCATGAGAACCACTTCTTGTAACTCACCATTGAGAAATGCATTATTTATATCCATTTGCCTAATTTGCCAATTTAGTGTGACTGCTATGGCAAGAATAAACCTCAAGGTAGATGCTTTTAAAACTGGACTAAAGGTTTCATCAAATTCAACACCCGGACTTTGTTGAAAACCTTTGGCAACTAGTCTTGCTTTGTGTCTTTGAAAAGATCCATCTGAGTTGAGCTTCTTTTTGAGAACCCATTTACAATCAACCAAATTACCTTGTCCTGAGTAGGGAACTAGCTTCCAAGTCTTATTCTTGATCAAGGCACGATATTCTTCTAACATTGCATTCTTCCACTCATCACATTTTAGAGCTTCTTTTGCTGTAGTAGGAATTTCATCAGTTATTACCACACCAACATAGGGCCTTTTGTGTTTGACAATACCAGTTTTACTCCTAGTGACCATGGAATGCTGATTTTTCAGCATAGTCTGTTGTGTATCTTCATTTTGCTCTACTTCTGTATTTTGTTGTGAGCTTGAAACACTACTAGTAGGGTTGTCTGAATGAATTGTCTCTTTTTCAGAGTCGCATGAGGATGAAATTGGTTGAATAGGAGAGCTTTCAGTTGAGGGATCAGCTGGTTCAGTCTTAGCTTGCTGTTGGAATTGTGCAGGAGCATCAATAGCACCATCATGACCAACTGAATGTGAGGCTGCCATAGGCATTGATGTGTTGAAGGAGCCTTGCAGGTAAGAATAAGTACCTTCTTCAGGCGTTTTTCTTTTGTTAATAAAACCTGCAGAAAATGGAAAGTCATCTTCATTAAATTCAACATGCCTAGATAGATAAATTCTCCCAGTAGAGCTTAGACATTTGTATCCCTTGTGTGCATTACTATATCCCACAAAAACACATTTTGTTGATCTGAAATTCAACTTGTGTTGATTATAGGGTCTTAGACAAGGATAGCAAGCCGAACCAAAAACCTTGAACCTGCTGAAATCTGGGTTCTTCTGAAATAGTTTAGAGTGAGGTGAGATTCCACCTAGGGCCTGAGTAGGCAGTGTGTTTATTAATGCTGTAGCTGTGTGGAATGCTTCCCACCAATAGTGGAGAGGCATTTTTGCTTGAGCAAGCAAGGTAAGACCCATTTCGACTATATGTCTGTGTTTGCGTTCAGCTCTCCCATTTTGATAAGAGGTATGAGGGCAAGAGTGCCTGAAATGTATACCAGCCTCTTGTAGGACATTATAAAAACTCCTGTATTCTCCACCCCAGTCACTCTGAAGTGTTTTGATTTTATTGTCAAACTGATTTTCAACAAGCTTCTTGAATTGAACAAACACATTCAGTGCCTCATCTTTTGTCTTTAATGGAAAGATCCATGAAAATCTGCTGTAATCATCTAGAAATAGAATGTAGTAATGAAAGCCATTCAAAGAAAGCATGGGTGCAAGGCCCCATAGATCAGTTTGAATTAATTCTAAAGGTTTAGATGCTTGTGATTGTGAGGTTTTAAAGGGTAACCGATGGGACTTCCCATATTTGCAAGACTCACAAAAAGTAGCTTCATTGTTACTCACTTTGAAATTACAAGTACTAATAACTTGATTAAGGACTCTATCACTAGGATGTCCAAGTCTACAATGCAGTAAATTCCTATTAATGCTAGAACTATTTAACACTGAACTAGCAACTTCTTTTGCTGAACTAACAGCTTCTTTTTAGACAGAAAACGTTGAATCAACAGGACTACATCTTTCAGCCCCCTTGGAGACTCCCTTGGAGACTTTGAACATGCCTTCCTTAGTTGGTATGCCCTGCAGCATTATCTCCCCTGTTTCCTGTTTCTTCACAGAAAACCCATTTTTGTTAAAAACAATATCTGCATTGTTGTCATCAGCCACTTTGTACTAGCAACTTCTTTTGCTGAACTAACAGCTTCTTTTTGGACAGAAAACGTTGAATCAACAAGACTACATCTCTCAGCCCCCTTGGAGACTCCCTTGGAGACTTTGAACATGCCTTCCTTAGTTGGTATGCCCTGCAGCATTATCTCCCCTGTTTCCTGTTTCTTCACAGAAAACCCATTTTTGTTAAAAACAATATATGCATTGTTGTCATCAGCCACTTTGTAAACACTCAACAAGTTCTTTTTAATTCCAGGAGAGTAAAGAATATTATTCAGCTGAACAATCTTATCATTCACATGAGATAAACTAGAGGATCCAACTTTTTCAACCTTTAATGTATTACCATTTCCCATTACCAAATTCATCTTACCCTTAGGATCATTTGGATTGTCAATACGTTGAATATCATTTGTGACATGGCTGGTTGCTCCACTGTCCAGGTACCAAGAGTCATCATCAACAGATTCAGGAGTAGCCCAATAGGCGAAATCAGCATTGTTGGAGCCAGAATTAGCTGCTGGAGTGACCTTCTTCTTACCAGATTTGACAAATGACTTGTCAAACCTGTAGAAGCATTGCTCTACCTCATGCCCAAAACGATCACAAAGCTGGCACTTAGGTTTGTTTTCTCCATAGTTATGATTGTAGTTTCTGCCTCCACCTCTTCTGCCATAATTGTTTCTGCCTCTTCCTCGGTTACCACGAGAAGAGCGATTTCCATTCCAACTTTGAGTAGGTGGCCTGTCAGTTTTAACTACGTTGGCATAGTTGGTTGAAATGGAAAGTTTGGAGAGTTGGTTAAGCTGATCCATTCTGCTTTCGTAGGTTAAGAGGGAGGACTGAAAACCAATCCAGCTCAAATCATCAATTTCTTTGCTCAGCTGGACAACAATTGGATTATACTCAGCATCAAGACCTGCTAGCACTTGGATAAACAGATCTGGAAGCGAAATGGTACAACCAGCAACCTGAAGTTGTTCTGAGAAACCCTTCATTTTCACAAGGTATTCTTTCATAGTCATGGCCTCTTTTCTGGTACGCTGAAAATCTGACTTGAGCATAAGAATTCTGGACTTTGTTTGAACACCATCAATCTCTTTTGCAGATGACCAAAGTCCAAAGGCAGATGTCACATCGGTCACTTGAGATGACACCTCTAGTGTCATAGTGTTGAGGAGCCAGCCAAACACAAGCTGATCAGCAGCTACCCAATCCTCAAAATTTGGGTTGATTGTTGTTTTGTCCTTGTCGTGCAGATATTGAGAAGGACAAAGCTTGGATCCATTGATGAATCCTTCAAGTTTGTGACCCCTAATAATGGGGAGCACATGGGTTTGCCAAAGGAGATAGTTGGTTCCATCCAGCTTGACAGAAACCACCTGAGAAATGGCATTGGTTGATTGGGATTTTGGTAGAGCAGCTGCAGACTCAAGGGAAATAGCCTCTGAATGCTTTCCTGTGTGAGCACCAGTGGAAGATGTCTCTGTGGTTGGATCAGTCATGGCTGCTAGCCGAAAAAGCTCTGATACCAAGATAAAGATATTAGGGTTGTGAATAGTCTCAATGAATTGGGTGCCGAGCCACCTCTGTATTGTTATTATTTATATGTATGAGAATCTACTCTAGGTTACACATTGTACAGAATAGGTTAATAGAGAGACTATTGGGCCTAAATATACATAGCCCATACTATTCTATAAGCTCCAGTGTACATCCTTTGGACTTTATATTGGGCTTTCTATTAGTTGCTTTAACATTACACCATCCCAAGTAGTAAGACAAAATGCAACACATGGAAAATTGAAGTTGTTGGACAAGAGTGCCTCCAGAGTTATTTTAGGTATAAGGAGCCAAATGGGGCAGCTGACTCGCATTAATTTAGCTCTAAGACTTCTCTTTTTTCTGAAATGATTCTTTCGCTCCTTTTTGTGATTTCTCAGCGCTATGCCTCGTCTTTCTTGTTTCTTCTGTACGGTGGCCGAGGCCAACCTTTTCTGTGTTCTGTTATTTCCTTTGGTTATTATCATATAATAGAGGACAGACATTTCATGGCACAGATAATTTGATAATTGATTGCTTATATTTGTAAGTGTGTCACAAAAAGCCGAAAGATCCAATTTCAAGACAAATATAGATCTTCATATTTCTTTCATCATTGCGTTTGGTGGTTCTGATTTTGAAAATTATAACATGTCAGCTAAGGTTTTGTACGCCTTTCTTGAGAACTTCCACTCTTGTAAATGAGGATATTTTACAAATGTCATCTTCTAGCTATTGAACTCCTCTTGCCTTAATCTTGAATAGACCATGATCGAAAATCAACCAAACTTTTCTGCTGATAGGTGTTTATTTGTTGAAGATGTTGTTGGTGCTTCTGTAGTTAGGGGAGTGACATTGATACCGGTTGTTGATGAGAGAATTGTGTTAGGAAGAGCGCAACGGATGTTAAACCTTCCTGCCACTTACAAGAGTCTTTGAGGAAAAAAAGCAAAGAAAAAAAAAATAAATAAAAATATATATATATATATATATATATATATATATATATATATATATATATAGCATAAATTAAATGGCATAAGAGATTCCAAAATCATTAACGTGGAAAACCTCTCATCTAGATCAATGAAAATATGATCCACTGTGATTAAAATAGGGTACAAGAGAGTCTCAAACAAATGCACAAACACGTGCTACCACCTTGCCAAACAACCGAAGCTACAAGCTTACAATTAGGTGTGATAAAGTCATTGAGTTGACCTCTTACGACTTGTTAATTCCATTAATGAATAATCAAGTTTTATGAGGTTTGTTTATTGAGTTTAATAACAAAATAGGCTAAATAAGAATTTCGGAGGCCAACTATTTGGTTTGATGAAAGTTTAGGTGAGCTATTGAAGGTTAAGTAGATCATGTGTGATGAGAGAGTAATATTTGAAAAAAAGGTGATGAGAAACTTGAATTATGACTTGAAGTAGAACAAGTAGTTAATTTGGCATTATATTGTAATACCCTAAAATTCATATTCATTATAAACATTATATTTTGGTAAATAATACCTATTGGAAATAGGTGAATATGTGGTCTCAAACCGTGAAAGCTCACTAACTATTATTTTAAGAAACTTCTCCTTGAAATTAAATAAGCCAAGGGATAAATCTTATAATGTGATACCCAAAAATTTATAATTTGGCAATTAATACCTATTTAAAATAGGAAAACATGTTGTCTCTAATTTTAGTAATTTATTTGTTTATTTTCCTTGGAATTTAAAGAGGCAAAAATCTAATTTTATTTTAGGGACCATAAGTTGCCCTATGATTATTAAATTAATGCATGGTACTTAAATGACCAAAGTAAACCCAAAAGTTGTGAGAAAGTAATTAATCCAATTAAAGAAAATTGCCAACAATTAGTAGATAATTAAATCTTCATTAATTGAATTAAATCCAAAAAATTTCATAATTAATTAAATAACATGTTTTAAAGGCACAATTAGGGAAGTATGACCCTAAATAAAGACCAATGGCCAATGAAGGGTCAAGATTAGCATAAAGATAATTATTAATGATTATGATTAATGTAGTAGCCAATCAAATAAATTCAATAACACCTAAAACACCATTTTAGGATTTATGACCAAAGGTTAAGCTAATTAAAGACTACTAAGCATAGGATTAAGACACTAATCAACTTTGACAAGTCAACACAAATCAAAGGTTAGGATTAAACCTCATAAAGCTAGATCTAAAGGCTTTAATTTAACCATAAAGCTAAATCCTTGTGAACCCTAATCAACCAATGAGAGAATTTTCTTTTAGATAATATAAGAATAATTAAAAAAAACAAAATAAAGAGATAAAGGGGGGAGGGGGACGGTTTGTAGAGAGAGAGAGAGTGTGTGTGTGTGTGTGTGTGTGTGTTTGTGTGTGTGTGTTGTGAGTGTAGTATAGGAAAGAGAAAAGTGAGTTGTGTGTGTTGTGTGAGATGTGGGTGATTGTGAGCCTTACATTAGGAGAGAGAAAGAGAGAAGATATTTTGAGAGTTTAAAAGCCATTGGGATTAAACTTCCTAATTCCTTGGGGGCAGCTGTTTATGGATATGTCCGTGAGATTAATACGGCTAAACTGGACTTTGGAAAAAGCATTGGGAAACGAGAGGAGAAGTATATCAGATGGGTGGCTCCAAGAGAGGGGTGGGTCAAACTCAATGTAGATGGTGCTGCCAAAGGGGAGGTAAGACACGCAGGTTGTGGTGGCTTGATTAGAGGAAGTTGTGGAGAATGGTTGGGAGGCTTTTCTCGGAAAATAGGAAGATGCTCAGCTCTAATGGCTGAACTGTGGGGAGTCCTCATTGGGCTGGAACTAGCGTCAAATCTAAATATGCAGAATGTCTGTGTGGAATCTGACTCAACCACAGTGGTGGTGCTGCTCAACAGGTTACAAGAGGAAGAAATTGGAAGCTCCAGCTTGCTGATAGATATTGCCAAGAGGCTGAAAAGCTTTGCGGCATTAGATATAGAGCATGTATACAGGGAAGCAAATACTTGTGCTGATGCACTAGCTAATGTTAGCTTTGTTCAAGAGGAGGTGCATAACTGGTTTAGTGTTCCCCCTACTGATATAATTAGTTTGATGCATAGGGACAATATGGGTGTTGGATACCCACGCTCTGTAATGTTACAGTAATAGTGTTCTGAGATGGGCATTTTGCCCCGTATGAATATAAAAAAAAACCATTGGGATTAATTAAAGACACAAGTAAATGAGAACCGATAGAAAATAAATTGTGTACTGAGATATGTTAATCATAGATCAAATATAAGGACTTATTATGAACAAGCATATTTTTAGCTTGAAGTAGGTTATCTCCAAAATCATTTCCTTAACTTTTGGGATTAATTCTAAAATGACTAAAAGGCTAGTAAAAACCCCTGATTGAACCATAATTCTTGTTATTCCAAGTATTCCTCAAAAGACTTACATAAATTTAAAAATGAACCTCTAAAAATATTTGTGGTTTATGAGCAATAGACTAAGAAACTAAAGCACCTAAAGCAACTAATTCTTGGAGCATCTAGATATAGAAACCAAGGGGTAGGGGACGATTTTGTGACTTGGGGAAGCAGAAGGTGAATTGTTATAATATATTAAACACACACATGGGTAATAAGGCACTTGGTAAAGGTTTGGCCAACAATGCAAAAAGTAAAAGATGTGGAAAAGAAGGTGGCCAACAAGGTGTGAAGAAAAGTGGAAGAGATAAGGGAGAGAGAGAGAGAGGACGGTTGAGAGAGATGGAGGGTGAGGATGAGAGTTGAGATTTTACCCTAGATCCAATGGTCAAAAATTGAGAAGAGTAAGTTCAATGGAACTACCAAAGTGCCACACCATTTTCCTATAAATAGGCATCTTCTTTCATTTGGATTCTCACACCAAATTGCAAGAGCAATTCGAAAATTAGAGTGAAAGTGAGAGAGAAGAGTCTTGGAGAATGATGAGTAAAGTTCTAGGTAAGTTCTTGATCCTTAGCTTTTAAGTTCTAGTCTTTTGCTTAGTAGTTCTTAGTATAAATGTTAGTTTGATCTTGTGCGTTTTAGGTGGGAAAATAGTGGCTAGAAATCTGACCTTGGAGAGAGAAATAGGAAGAATAAATGAATTGAGCCTTGAGTCAATGTGGCAACGTGTAGATGACGAAAAATGGGTTTGATAGTGCATTTGATACTCTGCATGTTGACTTCCTCCATTGATTAAGAGGCACCGAAACAGAGGATTAAGAGTGAAGCTTGTATAAGTTTCGGTTCTTGGATAACAACCTCAAAGAAAAGCATTTACACACTTTCAATATATGTATTGGATAATTGCATGTGATTTATGGTTCTCTTGTGTACTAATCGAACCTAAGCCCCTGTTTTGTTGAAGTTTATATCGGTCTATCTTACAAAAAGGAAAAGAGCAAGAATAAGTGATATACTAGCTGTGAAAATTAAAGGCATTTAAAGGTATTGAAGATGATGTTTCGAACCAATTATTTTTAGGATATGGATGCTGCTCTTAAAAACATTTATCTTGGATGTTAGAATATATTTGAATGCTAAATAACTAGAGTTGATGCGTGTCTGTTGTGACAAGCCACAGTGTTACACACCTACCGGCCTCGCCCTTTTGGATGGTGGGTAGTGTAGTCATTTACTTTTATTTAATTTTAGCTTATTTTTCCCCCGGTTAAATTATGACACACGACAGAGTATAAACAATAAAGCACGCACCGGTTTGGACAAAAATATACTAATAAAAATATGGAAAGATAAATCTTTTTCCCGGAGGGATCAAAATATACAATCATCCGGATAATGGTGCCTGACTGGACAAAATAACATAATACAGTCATCCTATAATCAAAATAAATACCCAAAAATAACAGTCACCAAATGTCCACCTCCACACTACTCCAGCTCCAGAGCCTTACCTCTATCTCCTTGCTCTGGTCTCGATGAACTGCCAGATGGTTTAAAAGGGGTTGCGATTCAAAATTTTGATCCCAGAATAACTGTTAATCTCATATAAAATGTATAAGTAATGCATGTAAGAAAAACCATAAATAAACAAATATCACATAACATTCAGTATCAAGACACACAGCCAATTCCGAAACTAGCAGTCCTAATAGACAGCATAGGTTGCAGTGGTCCTAATAGCACACAGCATAGACCACCGGGCACAGCACATAGCAAAGCCCTTAATACACACACCATGTTCCGGTTCCATAGTGCATGGAAATAAATGATAACTAAATGTATGCGCAATTTCAAGGTAAGACATCCATACACAATTCACACAGAGTATATGAGGATTAATGTTACTACCTGGCAATCGGCTACAGATAAAAATAACCTTCCCGATGCAAAATATCACAATTATCCCTAAAATAATAAAATATAAATATAATTAATTCCACCTCAATAAATATATTCTTTGGTAAATTAAAATAAGCCCAATTAATGTATCTATACTCACTAAATTCCTTTTCTTATTAAGGAATTTAATTTGGGCCTATATACTCTTAATTTTAGTCCTGAGTCTAAAATTTTCTGAAATAAAGGCCCAACTTCAAAAATTTATAATTAAATCTAGAAAACTCCTTTTAGGTTGATTTCAAATCCCAGATGACCCTTAATATGTCTATTTTCAACCAAAAATACTCATTTTGGTCATACCAAGTTGAAAATGCATCCATAACCCAAATACCCCTGCTGTCTAAAATAATTCCCAGTTTCCAGGGGCTATTTTGAAATATTTATTTATCTTAGCAAAAAATTCATAAAAATACGAATTATATACCAAATTAATCCTTGGGATGTCAACTTTCTCCCTCTAAACTTTCATAATTTTATAAATTCATTTACTATGGAAAACATCATGAGTAATGTGACTGACTCCACAGAAAATTTCCAGAAACAGCACCCTAATGATCTTCAAACTTCCATTCATGCTTCCAAAATTATGATCCAAATTTAACCTCATACAAAATCTAATTTTAAACACTTTAAAGCTATCAAAAACACCAAAATCCATTCCCAAAACACTAGTACATCCAGCTGGACGAAAATCATTGTCCAACCAACAAAATGTCAAATTTCCATTCTAACACCGTAATCTAGTTTATAATGATTTCTAATTTGTTGTTTGAACCCTTAATCATACTCTAACCCCATTTAAAAATTTGGGCAGAAACTCCCCATACATTTAGGTTTCCAACATTTCAAAAATACAAGAGAGCACCACCCCAAATCAATTCACCAACTCAAATCCATTATAAGGAGGTTCAAGAATCAGTAACCTTAGCTTGACATTTGATGTTCTTGTAATTTCTTCTTTCTTTTTTACCAAAATTTTCGGCCCCCCCTTCATGAACACCATTAGAAGACAGATTTTTGGGTCAAGAAGAGTTGCAAAAGGAAGCTTAGAAGAGATGAAAGAGATTAATTAAGGTTTACCTATCGAATTCTTGAATTTTTCCTTCTCCTCTTTCCTTGTTCCTGCGTGGCTGACTCTTGTGATGGAAGAAGAAGTGATTTAATGTCAATTAAAGGGTCCAATTCGTATGGGTTAATGAAGGAAGATATTGACCTCCAACTAGCCCATTATTTACCAAATTTCCATCATGTTAAAATCCAACCATTTAGTTGAAATGTGTTTGGCCATTTTCCTTCTTCTTTTCCCCATAGTTTGGGCCAAAATTTGAAGCCTCTCTTATGATGATTTTAGCCTACTTTACTAACTTATAACCCATGCTCATGTACCCATAAATTCTAAATAATTATGAGACATACGACACAGTTTCGTGGAATTTGAAATTTTACCGTGCTTCAATTTTTCTCTTAATTCTTAATAATACTCATGCCACTTCTTCTCATTCCTTTTTGGTAAAATTTAATACCCATAAACAAGTAATTTCACAACCACATCTTATTCTAATTATTTCACACAATAATCTATATTCATTAACACATAACTTCATAAAAAAAAATTCATATATGCAAATAACTTCATACTAATGCACATGAAAAATGGGGATGTTACACATGGGAGTTTGATTATGGGCTTCATTGTTTGAGTAAGATGTTGCTGAAAATGATTTCCATATTTAATTAAAAAGGGGCTGCTGAAAATTCTACTAGAGGGAGTGTTTCTATGCCAACTATATAACATGATTCAAGTTGTTTTGATTAAAGGAAGATAGCTACTGTGGACGCAAAAAGTTTTGATGCTAGAAACTGATTTACATACAATGTTTTGATGTCTCCAAGTGCTTTATATTTCTTTAATATTGGCTAAACTATGCCTAGTGATTCTTAAATAAAGGTTTCAGTAGAATGACCAAAGTTGGCATGTTAAGTTGCTGGAAATGTTTCCACAAGTTAAAAAGAGATGCTGTCTCATTTTACTGAAAACAGAATTTAGCAATTGGAGCACTGATTTTGTGTAAGGTACAACCAAGGCAAATGATCTCTTCTGACAATGAAACTTGGTGGACATTTGATACACATATGTTAAACTTTAAAGAAAGTCCAAGAACATATTAATTGTATGTGTATATCAAAAGTTATGAATTTTCAGACCTTGGACAGGAAAACTAGAAAGTTCTGTTTCTTCAATTGAGCAGTGAGTATTCACGCCAGAATTCTGGACTTATGCCTATGAGTTGACACTGAGTGTTATGTTTTTCTTGTAGAGGATTTAAAGAGATTTAAATAGAAACTGGAATCACTTCAACATTTGGAGTTTCATAGACTAAGTTATGATTTTTCCAATTTTCTTGAGAAATTAGAATCAAAATTTCTGTTAAGTCCGAAAATAATTACATTTTTGTATAATTGCAACTAGCCTTGAGATAAGAGTTTTGAGTAAGATTTGAAGGGCTAGTTGGCCAAACTAGTGGTCTGGTTACAGAGGATAATAGGCATTTAAATATGTCCTAGTGGGTATATAATAATGTAAGGCTAAAAGATTGTCATGATGACCAAATAATTCAAATAAAAAGAGCAAGTTATATGAGTGAGTCTAGAAAAACATAATCTTAATTATGTTATTCAGATTATAATGAGTAATGAACCATCTCTATATGAGTTTCAAATTATAGGAATTGATAATTGCCTAAGCTCAAGAGATAAGCAAACCAAAAAGGACTTTAATTGGCGAAGGTATAATTACAAAAAGGCCAACAGGTAGTAACTCTTACTCTCATATATTATGTAATTTTTCTACATGTTTGTTTGTGCCGTCGATTATATTCGTTTCATGAATATATGGTCATTGGACTGTGTGTCCTAAGGCTATAAATCCCGATAAGGTCGTAAAACTTGATGGGGTCGTAAGACCTGATTATTGGATTGTATGTACTTGGGCTATAAAACTTGTTGTGCAATCAAGTAAATATTAATGTGTGTTTAGTTTCTTTGTGTGACTTTCTGTATAATCTTTCCCTTATAGTTAGATAGTCTTTTGAATTAGGTTAGCATGATTAATGTGATGTATATATATATATATATATACATAGATTACTACCATGACATAGTATTAGAAACCCATAATTATATTATACTTAGCTATTGCTGCAGGGATGGGCAGATATGAATTGAGCCTATAACCTGATGAATAATTAAGCATAGAGCATAGCACTAGGCTAAATTTAATATGAGTGAAGCACTTTGATACTATCAATCTTGGTTTAAGAAATAATGAGATTTTTAATGAAGAGTTTGAGTCATTGATAAAATGTTTTAAATTTCTTAGAAAAACCCATTCAAATTAATTACAGGATCGGATCATGTGATTGGGTTAAGTTTTCTAACCTTTTATAAAAAAATTTACTCCACAGGATCAAACTTGGCTTAGTGGTTCAAAATCATTTTAGAGTGTCGATTCTTTTTAAAAAAAATACTTGAAAATAAAAGTATATAAATATACCATGATAGTACTTTTTATGAAAATACTAGGTATTCTTAATGAGATTTAGATAGTTCATGACACTTCAATTTTATCTTTTATATTCTTAATTTTAGTAAAACATTCTTTAAAATTTGATTTGATGACTATAAATTATTTTATACTCTATCATACTCTAATTAACGATTATTAGAATTGTTAAATTGAAAATAAACAAGGATTCTCCTTTCAAGAAATTGGAACAGTCGGGTCCAAACTTAAAGCCTCATAGTTTGGCTACTTTATCCATACCAAATGACTATATAAGTGAAGGGAACAATTACAATTTTCGTATGATTTTACAAATTTACACTTTGGGGCAACTCTTATGTAATACCCGGATATTTATTTATCTGGAATATTGTATTGAGATAAATAAATGGCTATTTTTGATAGATGAATATGTGGTCTCAAATATGGGGTTATAAATACCTTATTTTTTTTAAGGAAAATCTCTTGAAAATTAGGAAAAATAATATGCCAAATTCCTAAAATACCCTTGTGGGGCATAAAATGGCCTAAGAAAATTATGATAAATCTCAAGAGACAGTAAAATAATTATTAAAAATTAGAGAGTATGTTGTTACTAATTTTGATAATTTATTAAATTATAACCTTGGAAAAATTAAAAGGGAAAAATCAAAAAGTATTGTGAGGGCCATAATTGACCCCATGAGTTTAATTTTAATATTTTACATGGGACATAAAATACCAATGTCAGTAAAATAGTTGTGAGATAATGGTTAATCCTAAATAAGAAAATTATCAACAATTGGTAAGGGATTAAATAAATACTTAATGGCTAATTATCTAAGCTTAATTAAGGGAATATCCAAGTTAAATTGTGAAAAACCCTTTAATTAAATGTTAATGGCTAAAATTAGCATAAAATACACTTGCTAATTAATTGAAAAAGATTAAGAAAAATTAGTGAGATTAAGTACACGAAAATCCCTAATCCTAGAAAGTTGCTAATCATGTGATTAGGGCACTAATTAAACTTGTAAATCAAATTAGAAAAATTAAATAATGGTCAAGGGTTAAGATGTAATCTAATAAAGCAAGATCAAAGGTTTAAAATTATTCTAGTAATTTTTAAAGCCTAAATCCATGTTAATTGAAATGGACCAATGAGAGAATTTTGGGGAAAATAATATAAGATAATTAGAATATTAAATATTAATTAAAACAGAAAAATAAAATATATAAAAAAAAAAAAGAGGAAAAGCTGGCCGAAAATTTGGAGGAAAATAAGGAAGAAAAAATGGTGTAAATATCATGATATTTTTTTGCAAGTTGCACTTAAAATATTATTATAAAATGTGAAAAGCAAATAGGATAAATGACCACCGATAGAAATTAAATCCGAACTAGAAAGCCATGAATTAGGTTTCTAAAGTCAGGGCATATTATAGACAAGTGAATTTTTAGCTCGGAGTAGGTTACCTCCGAAGTTATTTCCGTAACCGAAAAGGGTTATACTAGACTGGCTAAGATGTTATCTGATATTCAAAAAGCAAATCAGATAAATGAAAATCTATAGAAGAGTGTAATGAACCTACCGGTGATGAAGTTTTCACTTTCGATTCTTCTGGTGCAGGATCTTTATTAAGGCGTTCCTCCTCTGTGCATCAATTGTCAAACGATATAGTTTATTCCTCCTCTGTGCATCAATTGTCAAACGATATAGTTTAAATTCTAAGTTGACTTCAGAGGGAAAACTTAGTACTTAAGTTCACTACTTTGAGCAAAAAAAAAAAAAAGTTCACTATATATTTTTAATATATTCTTTTCGAATCAAATTAGGACAAATCAATTTTGAATTTTAAAAGAAGTTAAAAGTATCAATGACAAGAGCTAATTAGAGCATGAATCGTGGATGGATTAGAAGCAAGTACTACTTTGAGTACATTAGCTTAAATACCTATAGCTTTTCTATTGTTTGACAAAGTAATTTGCATCACATGCATGTTATATGTGTGTGTAAATTATATTTTGTTTTATTATATACTTTTACTCCATTTTTTTGAAAAAATAAAAAAAATTTATGATGCTGAAAAGTGTTTTGATGGCAATAAATTTAATCAACTTTCGAGTATAGACAAGAATTGAGTGAAATCATCATCACTGAAACAATAATGTAACCCTCAAACAAAAGAAGCTGTATACTGAGTAGTTGGCTAATGGTGAAATGTAAACGCACCTGGGCTTTTGTATTCTTTTGCCAAGTCCTCTGGCTCTAACATATCAGCTACTGTTTGTTTCAGATTTGGACAGTCCCATACTCGAAATATCTCGCATCTCAATCTAACCCCTCGGTGGAAATTAATCAGATTTCGTAGCTTCACCAGACGTAGAGTTCTGAGACTTGGAACCAAGTCTTCTGAACCACCTAGAGAAATTTCATTACTCTTTCCCTTTATTACACACTCCAATTCAAAGCAGTCTTCTATTTCCAAAGTGTTCAACCATGTCAAGGTTTTTACAGTCGATTCTGTGAACAGAAATCTCAGCCTTGGACATGATTTTACCGTCATCCTTTGAAGATTGGATAGATTGAACGATTCTGGAAACAGAACATCATTGATACTACTGAACTTGTTCCCTTCGCATACTTGGATAAGCCTTTATGGAGATCTTTCAAACTTAGGTAGCTAAGCCCTTGAAGTATAGCTTGTTCATGCTCTTCTCTTCTTTCCTCACTTGAAGACGCTTCAATGCTCCCTTCACTCATTAAAACTTCCATGCTATGACACTCTTCTATCTTCAAAGTTCTAATCAATCTCAATGTTTGAGCCGTTGATACACTGAACAACGACCTCAAATTCGGACAATATTTTACTGTTATCCTTTCCAGCTTGCATTTATCGCTGAATGGCCCTGAAAGAAATCATACAATGATGCTAATATACCAAATGTATAAAAAATATTTATGTTTTTTGTATTCTGAAAATGTGCATCTTTATGCGTATACCTTGTAACATCTCGTTTTCCAAAAGCAGTATAAAATTTTTTTATCTGAGTAGAGTATCGGAGCAAGAGTGTAACTGATATATATTTTAAATGCCCACTGGCTAATTACAGAGACAATTCAATAACCGAGAGTTTTTCAAAAGTAAAGGACGACAACGGAAAGTCTTCAGCCGGATCCTTGAACTTGCTGCTTTCCTCTCTCCTCGGTCCTCGGTCCTTCTGACCCTGACGCTAAGTTAAGAGCTGAGATCCGCACCGGATCTCAGGTAACGGTTAACCTCATATTCACATATACAGTATATAGACCACAGTCATTCACATTAACAGTATAACAGATGTATCACACGGAGTGCATGTAGATATACAACACGGAGTGCATATAGATGTACCACACGGAGTGCATATAAATGTATCACACGGAGTGCATGTAAATGTATCACACGGAGTGAATGTATCCAAAGGCACATAACAATACTCACAACATATCAACAGACCATCAACCACATATACATATACAATACTCATACTACATACATGCATACAGTAAATATCAGAGTTAGTGTTACAGTACGCGAACGTACCTTCGTTGACGATAAACGGTATTTCTGTCGGAATACGGTACAACAGTTGATCAGAACATAATCAGGGATATCCTATCAAGATAACAACGTATTTGTTAAGGATCTACCATTACGACTGATATTTTAGTCATAAATGACCATTTTACCCCTGAGTCCCTAATCGGCGGAATTTCGTCAGCACTTCGTTACTTTGACTCTAATCTTCCAAAATTTTGCCATAACTCTTCCTTCAACATTATTTTCGAAATTAATACTTTAAATACCCCTAAAACATGATATCTAATCATACTTGGAAGATTAAAGATCAAACTAGCATTTCTACTATAACTACCGAAAAAACTACCGAACTAAAGACTAGAACCGAAAAACTTACCCGTTGAAGAACTTCACTACAACTTTCCCCAGAGCTCCTCTCTTTAACTTCTCTCTACACTTTCTCAGAGTGGTTTTGGTGTGAAGAATTCCAAGGGAAATGGTGCCTATTTATAGAAGAAAAATGGGCCAACTTAGGTAATTTTCTCCAAACTTCACTTTCAATTCTAACCATGGAAATTAGGGTTTGGGAGGTGGCAAATTCTCCACCATGCGAAATACTTGGCCAAGAGTATGGCCTTGTTGGCCTCTTCTGCTCCTTTCATTTTGCTTTATGGGATTTTACCGATAAAATCCCCTGATCGGTGTTCGAATCGCGTAATCTTGAAGAAACTTAGAAAACCGGCAACATAGCCCTGAAGATCTTTTCTTCCTCTTTCAAAATACTTGGTTCAACTAAATTTTTGATCCCATTCAGGGTGTCATCGGTTCCGCTGAAGATTTTGGATATCCGCCTTCGATTGCGGAAATTGCTTCTGGTAACAACATCTTCGGGACAAAAATCCACTGATTCATAATATGCCCAGATGTTTACCAACTCATTCTTGGATTTCAAGTTATGGCTTGGTTTCTATAAATTTTTATTTATCTGATTTGCTTTTTGAACATCATATAGTTCCTTAGCCAGTCTAGTATTACCTTTTTCGGTTACGGAAATAACTTTGGAGGTAGCCTACTCCGAGCTAAAAATTCACTTGTCTATAATATACTCTGACCTTAGAAACCTAGTTCATGGTTTTCTTGATAGGATTTAATTTCTATCCGTGGTCATTTATCCTATTTGTTTTTTCACATTTTTATATCAATATTATATTACCACTTGCAACAAATATCATGATATTTAATTACTTCATTCTTATCCTTTCCCAATCAAAATTTTCTGTCAACAATACCTGGTCTTTTTTTTTCGTTTTTTAATTGATTATTTAATTAATATTATATATTTTTAAATTATTTAATAATTTTTTTACATATTTTTTTTACAAAATTTCCTATTGGTCCATACTTGGATTTAGGCTTAAAATAACTCATTCTCATATATTTTTCTTCATATTTTCCAATTAATTAGAAAATATATTTTATACTAATTTTAGCCATAAACCACTAATTAAAGGGTTTTACATAATTTATCATGATCATTCCTTTGCTCATGCTTACATAATTAGCCAGTAATTATGTAACACCCCTAATTTTCATACAAATTAATCAAGGGAATATATGAATTTTTCATCAAGTAGTAGTAGTCAATGGTATTTATTTTTCTGACAAGATATATTAATTATGGGAAATAATGTGGAATTATTCGGAAAATGTGATTAATAAATTTGGTTACAAATAAATTGAGATGGCAATATCAAAGAAGTTAAATATATATATATATATATATATATATATTTTTTTTTTCCCCTCGTTATTTTTATAATTTTCATCTAAAAAAAGGGGGGAATTCTAATGAAAAAAAATAGTGGAGTTTCAATATAAGTCTAATTTGCCTTAGAAAGGTGGACATTGAATAGGACTTATATGACATAAAATCACTCTCCCCAGTAGGAGCAGCCATCACGTTGTACGAGCAAGGAAATAATTTATTCACTAATTCCCAATGTGAGAAAGATGCAAATGGGAATAATTAAAGAAAACAATATATACACACACATAAACACACATTTCTTCTCCAATACTTCAATGTACTTCAATGCATCTGACGTTGTGAGAGAAAGAAGGATGTGATGGGTCAATTGAATATTAATTGAGGATGGAAGTAGAGAGCACGTGGGATGAAGTATAAGAGGACACACAAATTTTCTCTAATATTTCTCTAAGCTTCAGGCATGTGAGAAAGAGAGATCATATAAGAAAAATAAAAATTAAAAAAGATTTGTTTACATTCCCCAAAGAACTGCCGGCTGGGACAGTGACAATAAATCATGGATTAAGGGAAGAAGGGGTGAGCACATGAAACAAGGATAGGAGGGAAAAAAAACAAAATCAAATCACCACCCACTTCTCTGAAAACCGCCGGACGAAAGAGTGCAGGAATGGATTGATGATTGGACAAAGCAAATTAATTAAAATAGGAGAGAGGGAAAATGGTCACACACACATATTTTTCTTTCTCCAATTTCTTACGAACTCCTCAGCGAACTGGACGTACGGGAAGAGTAATTGAAATGATTTTTTTTTCTTTACCCATCACAAAATACGCTGGCCGAGAGTGAGGGATGGATCAAAGGGAATGATAAGATTTTGTTTCCAATTTCCCTAAAATCCGCTGGCCAAGTAAGAGCAAAGGAAATCCTAGATTTCTCTAGAAGGGCGTCGGGTGATCTAGAGGCAAGAGGAGACCGCATAAGTCTTGAAGAGTTAGTTATTTAAGAAACTCATCTCCTCCTGTTTTGACTGTTGGACGCGTCTGAGAAGAAGAAGAGAAGGGGAAAAAAACAAAAGAAGCTAAAGGGTTTAAGGAGAGCTCCAACAAACATCCAAGTGGAAGGTAAGGCATTTGGGTATTTATTCCACTTTCTTCTACCTTTGTTCTTTCTTGGGAGTCAAATATTTTTGATGAAAACTTCTTCCTTACTGCGTGAAGGATTAAGGACGAAAGGAAGAGGAAGAAAATGTGAGGGACCAAGTTTCTGGTTGAAGAAATACCAAGAACAAGTAAGTTATAATTCTAACTACCTTGTGACTTCATGGTTGTCAAATTAGAAGTGGTGGTGCCCTGCGTTTTTGTTCATATAATAGGTGTGATTAATAGGTAAACAGGGATGAATAAGGGATTGAAATTAAGGCTTAGGGGTTTAGGAAGAAAGTTTTTTTTATGATAGAGAAAAAATGGTCATTGAAAGTGGAAGCCTGTTGCGTCGGCCAACCCCAAGGACATGAAAAACAATTTTGTTTGCTATCTCTAATGCCTTCAACGTGATCAAGATAAGAGTTAGGATTGAGGAATTTTTTTTAGAAAATCAAAGAAGGCTTATTTTTAAGTCATCAAATGAATATATTTTTAAGGAAAGGTTACTTATATTTATATTTTGATTATTTTAGGGCCACTTTGATTTTCGCATATCCGGGGAAAATTATACTGATAATTTTGGGTCAACTGCCAGGTAGTAACCTTAATCCTCATATGCCTTGTGTTGCCTTGTATGCTGTTTTTCCATGATTGTGGACCCGTGTCTCCTGAAAAGGGACATGCGTTTGTGTGCATTCAGTGTGGTCTGGGTTCGGAGCCCGACTCTTGTGTTTTTCTTGGCGCATGGATCCGGAGCTTGCTTTGTTGAGAAGTCTGCGTTTGTTTCTAGGACATTTAGTCCTTCCGCAGTTAACACGGTATACTTGGTATGTTTGTGTTACTGCGCGTTTGTTACTGAATGCTTTTATCTGGTGTTTTCCTGATTATGGTTAGATACATACATTGTTTATACATTACATATGAGATTAATGGTTACTCTGGGATCTATTTATGAATCCCATATTTTTGTAGAGCTTCTAGAAGTACCTCAAGGACTGTACCTGGTGACAAGGGTAAGACTACGAAGCTGGAGTTGTTGGTGTCAGAGGAAGAGTATTTTTTTTTTATATTTATTTTGGGTTTAGTTAATTGTATATTATTTTGGCCTTTTTGAGCACTGATGGATGACTGTATATCTAACTCTTTGGGGATTATATTTCTCTATTTACTTTTAGTTATACCAGTATTGTCTGAAATCCAACCGGGAATTGCTATGCCGCTATAAACTCTGATGCATGATAATAAGTTGTAATTAGATGATATTCGGTAATTATAAAAAGGGATCCCTCTATCCGCTACCCGAAAGGGCGAGGCCGGTAGGGGTGTTACATTTGTGGTATCAGAGCCCGGTTTGGACAATACTGGTAAAGAGAAAATGGAGATGGGTAAAGAACTGATATTAGTTTGGTTTGATGGGTTAGGAGAAGATGAGTGGAAGATTTGGGAAGTACTACAGTAGAAGAAGCGTGGTTAGGAAAATGAATGATGTTATGAACCAAGGGTCGAATTTGGATTTTCAAGTCTTTATAAATGATATGTTTCGGTCTCTGCGTGCTTACTTTGATATCCTGATCTTATTAGCGGGGTATGGTAGTATATTATGATAGCCAGTAGGATTATGTAATGGAAGTATGTGGATCATTTAATATTTTGAAGCAGTAGTATTATAAAAAAGATGCATATTATTAATGAAATATAAGTATATGTGTTTTGGTACGAACATATGGTGTGATTCAAAATTTAATTATACAGAATTGATATTTATTTCTTTCTGTTGCGGTATAGTTAAGAATTTAAAATGTCAAGAAGAAGGGAAAGACCCAGGTGAGAACCAGAACTGGAACATAATCCACCAGAACCCAATCTAAAGCAACAGATGATGGGTCTGATACGAGAACAAGGAAATATGATTCATGAGATGAAAGATCGTCAGGATCGAGATCATGAAGAAAAAGGAACTGTTGGTGGCCTAGAAGGAAGATTCTGTTGCTAATCCTAGGGCTTTTGATGATTTAGCCAGGATATGATTTAGATCCCCAAATCCTATCAGGACTTTAAGATTAAATGTGCTTAGGCGGAAGAAATTGTTGAGATAGGTGATCTCTTAGGAAGTATCATAGGAATTTGAAATCCTTTGATTTGAGGCATGAGCATCTTGAGGTATGACATATG
This sequence comes from Acacia pycnantha, assembly GCA_025563575.1. Lineage (NCBI taxonomy): Eukaryota > Viridiplantae > Streptophyta > Magnoliopsida > Fabales > Fabaceae > Acacia > Acacia pycnantha. Next base: position 18,369 of record JAMWYP010000174.1, on the reverse strand, counting down.
ATAATCCTTAGAAATGTTGAGGATGCTAGATTGAATATGGTAATGATTGAGGCTAGGCTTGAATAAAATCTAGGCTTAAATTGAAATGTGATTAAGGTTGTACTAAGGTTCTAGTACTTGAGAATAGGAACTCGATGAATATTGATTGATTCTGAATCGTTAGCATGTTTGTTTGGGTATGATTGAGGATTGATGTTTGATCTTGAGGTGAAAGGATAATGTTAGAATATGCCACTGTGATATTGAGGTCTGAAAGGGAATTAGAATCTTGTGCGTAGTGTTGACATTACTTGAATATTTTGATGTTTAGACTAGGAATGTGAATTATGATCCTAGTTTGTATATTGGGTGTTGTTGAGGTAATATGATCTTTTAGCCCAACTAATGTTTGAGGTTCTAGGAGTTAGATTGTGAATTTAGCAATTATTATTGTTTGGGGTTATTTGAGGATGTAGCCCGAATGTTGTAAGCTATGAATAATTATTATCGTAGTATGTTTATTGGGTATGATCGAGGTTTTAGTACTAGGTTAATGAACCTAAGAATCCGATTTGATAATGAGGGATTCTTTAGGCATTTGATTGATCTGAATACATTAAGGCACTAGAGTATAGTATCCAAGTGTATGAGGTATCTGGAGGTTACTAGTTGTTAGGGAATGATTTTATTCTCATGATTTTTTCCCTTAGAAAGAATAAGTAATATTTTGTTCCTTGGTAGAATCAAGGAGTAGCTAGAACCTAGGTAGCCACCGGTTGCGGTCTCATGATTAGGACCGATAGCTGTAGATATGTTAGTGGCTAGTGGCTTTCCTGGAAGACGTAGGTTAAATATTTGGCAAGGAAAGTTGAATTTGAGACTATGCCTGGAGCTGGACTGTTGTCGGAAGTTCATATACACAATGACCCCATAAGAGGTTTATATGATGCAATGTATTGCTATGGGGTGCTCCAGTGCTATGTGTATTATTACTGGAATGAAATTGAGGTATGATTATACAGTGGGTAAAGAGACTTACTAATTGGTATGACTTCAGGTCAATAAATTTGATATGTGCTCAATGAGAGGCCCTAAGTCCTATGTGACTGGTATGATTGACTGACAGAAGCCCATAATTATTAGACCACGAATACTAGTCCGAGTGTCGAAGAGGGTGTAAGCCTAAAAATTTCCGGCCTTATTTGTGGAACGATCGGACAAATGAAATGAAATTGATTGTGTCATATAAATGACTTGGGTTATAAAAGTTAGAGCCTGAGATGTATTGGGAGTTAATGATCTTCTATATCAGTTGTCTATTTCCTGGTGCATGTGAAAATTGAATTCTGAAATTTGCCAATGCACCTGCTATAGTGTGAAATTTTGAAATTGAATTTTCTGAATGGAATTTTCGAATGAAATGTTTTCCATGGAGTTTGAAACCAATTTGAAATAGTTGTTTTTGAACACTGTTGTCTCATAGATAGGGTCCTTGTGGAACCCGAATTTGAAATTAAATTGTGAATCATGTTAAACTATGTTTGTAGTGGAAGCAGTACAGAACTGGAAGATGCCATAAATTATTGTAGACATACTCAGTTTGCTCGATCTTGCCAAATTTTTTTTAAGAAAATGTTTTGAGATCGCTGGCCATTGTTGAAAGTTATTTTGAGGGGATTAGTTTTGAGAAGCTGATACTCGCACCAGCAATGTATGCACCCAATCTGAGTAGTTCCTCCTTGTAGGGGCGTGTGATTTGCTTTTTCTGGCCAGCACCCATGCAGGCGTTTGGAGCAGGGCTCCTGGACAGTGGTCCTTTGTCCCAATATGGGATTCCGGTGGGTGGCCTGTTATTGTATGTGCCAGTGCGAACACTGGGTCCCTTATGGACGGAAACTTTCCCACATTGGCCGACAAGTACGTTGCCACTTCGGTGGTTTGTGTATGAAAGGATTGGGATATGCCACTGTACTGAAAGGTTGAAGTGGTGGCGAGAGCTTTCGAATGTTAAATGTTTCGAAATGAATTATCCCCTTTGAGAATTAAACCGACAGGAAATGTGGTTTTGAATTTGAGCCAGTAGTGAATGTATTTTTTGAAAATTGAGCTGGCAGCGATTATGGTTTATTAGAAACGAGAAAAATATTGTTTTGTGTGATTATGAAAATGTACTGCAACCACAGAGATCTTCGAATATGAGGAAGTTTGAAATGCTGAGTATGAGACAACATAGTAAAAGGTGTCATGATTGTTGTCACCGTTGTATTGAAACGAAAAACGGTGCAGCTGGTGGGTATGTTAATATAGAAACATAAATTGATAAGGCGGTCTAGAAATTTGAATTGGTTAAATCAAATAAGTATTTGCCAGCAACAGTGCTAAGCAAAAGGAAGATAGTCTAAGAGCTTGAATTGAAGAAGCTCAGACACAAGACAGATGAGTAAAGACTCGAGGCAGTAAAACCGATGTGTAAAATTACATGGGTCGGTGTCCCTAAGCTGTAAGACCTGTATGCCTAGCACTGTGTTTCTTGCCTAGTGTGATGATTTTAGACCAGAGTGTCCAGGGTATGTCTTAAGGCTGACAGAGTATTCAGACTGTACTAAGCTGTAGTCAAGATGCTCGTGGCACAAGAATGATTTTCTAAACAGTAAGGCCGAATGTCCAGCGCTGTGATAATAGATTGAGCCGGGAAGCCAGAGTAAAAAGAGCCGAAAGGCAGAATGCATAAGGCAATGAGGCTTGTGTAATCAAGCACTGTGAGGATAGTTAAGAGAATAATAATCTGAGCGCCGAAATCGAAAAAGTTCAGATGCAGAATGATCTAGTTAAGTCCCCTTGAGGAAAGATTGAATGCGGGGAAACCGCAGAATAAGATATTTCACCAAGTGGATTGATTTGATTTAAGAAGCGAATTTATGTACCCACTAAAGATGATTTAGGATAGGAGATTTTAGATGAGTCTCACAAAATTAAATATACCATTCACGCTGGTGTTATCAAGATGTATCAGAATTTAAAATCACAACTCTCGTAACCTGGGATGGAAAGGGGCGTGACTCAAGATGTAGCTAGATGTCTGACTTGCCAGAAGGTAAATATTGAACGTCAGCGACCAGGAGGACTCTTGCAGGGACTGAAGATTTCTGAGTGGAAATGGGAGAATGTAACCATGGATCTGGTAGTGGGTTTACCTAAGATCAGGCATTTGGATGCGATCTGGGTAATTAATGACTGACTCACAAAGTCTACTCATTTTCTTCTTGTCAGTGTCAATTACTCTCCCGAGAATATGGCAAAGATCTTCAGTTCACTTCTCGATTCTGGCAAGCTTTACTTCAAGCACTGGGGACGAAGCTAAGGTTTAGTACTGCCTATCATCCCCAGATAGATGAGCAATCAGAGAGGACAATCCATACACTTGAAGATATGTTGCGAGCCTGTGTCTTGGATTTCAAAGGCAAATGGGATCAATATTTACCTCTAACTGAATTTTCCTTTAACAATATAATTATAGTATACAGATGGCTCCTTATGAAGCACTGTATGGACGGAAATGCCGATCACCTTTATGTTGGATGGAGTTATCTGAACAGAAGCTAATCGGACCTGAGATTGTAGATGAAACTTCCGAACAGATTAACTTAATCAAGAAGAGGCTCCTTGCGGCTCAGAGTAGACAGAAGAGTTATGCAGATAAGAGAAGGAGACCTTTTGAGTTTGAGGTAGGTGATCATGTGTTTTTGAAGATATCTCCTGTTATAAGAGTGGGAAGAGCCATCAAGCGTAAGAAACTAAGTCCTCGATATATTGGTCCTTTTGAAATTTTGGCAAAACGAGGACCTGTAGCTTGTCAGATAGCACTGCTGCCAAGTCTGAGTAAATTGCATGATGTTTTCCATGTCTCTCAGTAGAAGAAATACCAACCAGACCCAGAGCACATCCTTGAGTATAAGGAGGTTGAGGTACAGGAGGATTATATTTTTTTTAGTGGAGACTGAATGGATTATTGATTATCAAGAAAGGCAGCTCAGGCGTAAGAGTATCCCTTTTGTGAAGGTGGTCTGGAGAGGGTTATCTTCTAGAGAACCGACGTGGAAGACAGTTGAGGAGATGAAAAAGAAATATCTAGAATTTATGTCTAAGAGCATGATAAATGTATAGACAAATTTCGAGGACAAAATTTATTTTTACGGGGGAAGAAATGTAACACCCCTAATTTTCATATAAATTAATCAAGGGAATATATGAATTTTTCATCAAGTAGTAGTAGTCAATGGTATTTATTTTTCTGACAAGATATATTAATTATGGGAAATAATGTGGAATTATTCGGAAAATGTGATTAATAAATTTGGTTACAAATAAATTGAGATGGCAATATCAAAGAAGTTATATATATATATATATATATATATGTATATATATATATATATATATATATATATATATATATATATATATATATATTTTCCCTCGTTATTTTTATAATTTTCGTCTAAAAAAAGGGGGGGGAATTCTGATGAAAAAAAAAATATAGTGGAGTTTTAATACAATTCTAACTTACCTTAGAAAGATGGACATTGAATAGGACTTATATGACATAAAATCACTCTCCCACAAACACACATTTCTTCTCCAATACTTCAATGTACATCAATGCATCTGACGTTGTGAGAGAAAGAAGGATGTGATGGGTCAATTGAATATTAATTGAGGATGGAAGTAGAGAGCACGTGGGATGAAGTATAAGAGGACACACAAATTTTCTCTAATATTTCTATAAGCTTCAGGCGTGTGAGAAAGAGAGATCATATAAGAAAAATAAAAATCAAAAAAGATTTGTTTACATTCCCCAAAGAACTGCCGGCTGGGACAGTGACAATAAGGCCCCGTTTGGATCAAAGAAAAGGAGGGAATAGAAAAGGAAAATTTGAATTTTCCACTGGCGGCGCGCGTTTGGTTCAAATTTTCCCACGAAAACATTTTCCCGCCGCCGTTGATTTTCCCACGTTTAAATGAAAATGGCTTCCCACCAAAAATGGTGGGTAGCCATTTTCCAGCGGCTGTGAAAATCAACTAAAGTCTAATTTGCCCCTCATCTTAGCTACCTCTATAAAAGGGCCACCATGTGAGGCTGAAAACAGAGACCTGTGGAGAACGGAGAGGGCGAGTGGAATTTCAACGACGACTGTGAATTTGCACAACAAGTTCGTTGGCTCTCCATCTTTCTTCTCTTCGTTTCCTTTCAGCCTCCTTGGTTTTGTCTTCATTTAGCCATGGACACCGAAATCCATGAATGTTTAGTTGAGGTGTTGGCCCCATGTTTAGCTATAGCTTTAACAGTAAGGCAAGTGGTTGTGGCAATGTTTGTCGCAGCCACAAGTAGACGTATGAGAGAAATCCCTTATAGCTCATTTAGGTTAGATTTCCACTCTAAAAGGGCGAATCTCAGAGCAATGGTATATACTAGCGACACCACTTGCTTCAATCAGATCAGGATGAACCGGGCAACATTTGATACCCTGTGCCACATGCTGGACACAATCGGAGGCCTTCGACCTACTAGGCACATGTTAGTTGATGAGCAAGTTGCCATGTTCTTACACATTTTGGCCCACCATGTGAAGAACCGAGTAGTTCAATTTGAGTTCGGAAGGTCGGGTGAAACAATAAGCAGATATTTCAAGCTTGTTTTGAATGCCACCTTGAAATTGCAAGATCAACTCTTCAAGACACCAGACCCTATTAGAGATGACTGCACGGAGGATCGTTGGAAATTGTTTAAGTTAAATAGTCTGGACTTTCATTATTTCAATTGCAAAATTTATTTCATCTTGATATAAGTTGTTAATAGCAGGGGTGTTTGGGGGCTCTCGATGGTACCCATATACGAGTACAAGTGGCAGCCCACCAGAAGGGTCGATATCGGAACAGAAAAGGAGATATAACTACTAATGTTCTTGGAGTATGCTCACCGGATGGACAATTTATATTTGTGTTGCCTGGATGGGAAGGATCTGTTGCGGATGGAAGGGTTCTAAGGGATGTGATAAGGAGGAGACATGGTTTGAAAGTTCCAGCCGGTGCGTTTTCTATTCTATCAATTTTTGTATTAAGTCTATTACAAAGATTGGCTTTGCATAAAACCAAATGGATTGTTGATGTGCAGGAAAGTACTACTTAGTAGATGCTGGTTACACTAACAGTGATGGATTTGTTGCACCGTACCGCGACCAGCGTTACCACCTTAATGAGTGGAGATCGGGCCACCAACCCGAGACTCCAGCTGAATGTTTTAACATGCGACATTCATGTGCACGTAATCATGCTCATGGAGCTGGCGCTGAGTGTTCTGGTAGCGCAAAGAAGCGGAGGAAATTAGGGAAGCCTGATACCGTTGCCGACGTTTTGAGGGAAACCATTTCCTCCCTTGATGGCACAATAGAGAAAGTTTTCGATAAGTTGGGAGCGCGATTATCTCGGGATGCGCATCATGCTAAGATGGAAGCTAAGGAAGCTGACTTGTTTCAACATTTGTTGGAAGTTCCTGGTCTCACCTTGGACGAGCTGACCACCACCCATATTAAGATTGTCTCCTCCCAACAACTGCTCAGTTCGTTTGAGAAGATCCCCACTGCATTCAAGGCAACATGGATTCGGGCATTGGTAGGGACATAGATTTCCTGGAAAGTTCCATGGTGGGTTATTTTGAATTTTGGAAAGTTTGATGGATGGGTAGGTTATTTTGGTACCCACGTATATTTGTAATTTTGTCAAATGCAAAGGCAAGCGTAAGCTTGCAATTGACAACAAATGACGACAAATATTTTGTATGTAACATACTTTTAACGTATATGAATTTCTAAACTTATGTACTTAATTTTTGTTTCCTCCCTCATATCCCATTATTATCCTCTGTTTCAATCATCTTAAAACAGAGATAAACAGAGACCATGCAGCTCCTCAATATCCTGTGACAAGAGGCCAACAATTAATCTGTATAAAATTAACTTGAGTAAAAATGCTACAACTGCAACAACAACTAAAAACAATAACGGAACCAACAATATATAAGCCTCACACTATTTCCACCTTTTTCATATGATCCAGTTGGGAAATTTTGCATCGGGTCCATTTAATATGCGTGTGTGAATCACTTTAAAACTCAACCAAAGAATGATTAGATATGATATAAGTGAGTTTGAAGATGATTAATAAACATTAAAATGTAACCCACTAAATTTCAGAAGAGATTCAAGCATTCCATGTTCTTTGTAAATTTTCCAGTAGAGCATTCTCGAGAATCGTTTAGGTGTTCCCGAGAATTAAGTTTCAAATTGAAAATTAGAGAAGCAAACCTAACGAGGTTCTCGAGAATGTATCAACACTCTCGAGAATTCTATACCCAGAAGTTTATATCGTGAAGTTCATATGAAGATATTCTCGAGAATCAGATCATAATACTCGAGAATCAGGCGTTAACTATTTTTCGTAATAGCAGGGCATTCTCGAGAATTGGTACTGTATTCTCGAGAATTAATGTCATTCTGGGGAATTACTCAAGCGTTCTCGAGAACTATGTATTGTGAGAACATTTAATCATTATTTTCCTGTACTTGGTATTCTCGGGAATCCATGACTCATTCTCGAGAATCATATAAGGCAAGTTTAATTTATTATCTTTTCTTAGACATTCTCGAGAGCTTCTTACCTGTGCCCGAGCATTGCACCCATTCTCGAGAATCAATTTCTCATTCTCGAGAATCATTGTCATATACTCAAGAATAATTTTTTTATGAATATGCAAACAAGTTGATTCTGATTCAAATACTTAAACTCTTTAAAGCCTTCTTTCCAATGCAAGAACAATTAGCTCCAAACTCATTGTAGTTCGTCCGTTATCATCAACCAATGTTTCTGCAGCATCTTTGAACAGACTATCAATTTTAGAGGGTCATATCTCCCTGGTCCGAACTCCTAAGTTTTCAAATTATATATCCCTGGAACGCTCTTGATGTCTACTTTCATATGCCACCGATTTCATCTCAATTGGATTTGTCGTTTGTGAGATACACCCAAATTACCGAAGCTTGGTCTGCTGTGTGACGTTGATTTCACTGTCATCTTCAAAAATTCATAGCTCTCTCATCCGACCTCCTTTGGACTTGAATATTATCTCAAAATGACGCATTGGAAGTATAGTTTCCAAAAAAATTGGTTTCACTTCAATCCGATATCTGGTTTGAGAGATATCGTCGAATTACCAGAGGTCGCCCGTGCTGAACGTGAAACAGAGCTGAACAGAGTTGCTTCATTCTCGAGAATTGGCTGATGATTCTCAAGAATTGATGGGATTTTGGCGTAAATCACTGTAGCAGAATGCATTCTCGAGAATTGATATGGCATTTTGGAGAATTGATGTCCCATTCTCGAGAATGCCTCTTCCATACTCGAGAATGGACGAGATTTAAGCGCAAATCTTCCTGAAGCTCGTTTTTACTCATTTTAACTCCGAATTGAGCCGTTCCAACTTCCATATCATCGTGGAGACTTCAAGAATCAATCTAAAGGCTAGAATAATGATTTTCTTAATCCATTCTACAAGTTCTTCCTTCTTTCTTCTTCTTCTTTTCATCATGCTTCATCATTTGAACTTCATGCTTGTATTGTTTAAAATACTATTTTTCTAAGGGTAAAATAGTACTTTCTCTTATTTTCCTACTTTATTTTCTTTCAACCAAATATAAATTTTCCTATCAACCTATTTTCTTTTCCAGTGCCAACCAAACAGATCGAGGTAAAATATTTTCTATTCAATTCCATTCTTTTCATTTCAATTCATTTCCATTCCCTCATTTTCTTTGATCCAAACGGGGCCTAAATCATGGATTAAGGGAAGAAGGGGTGAGCACGTGAAACAAGGATAGGAGGAAAAAAAAAAAAACAAAGTCAAATCACCACCCACTTCTCTGAAAACCGCCGGACGAAAGAGTGCAGGAATGGATTGATGATTGGACAAAGCAAATTAATTAAAATAGGAGAGAGGGAAAATGGTCACACACACATATTTGGAAGCACATAAGGTGCTTGTCCCTTATGTGCTTCTTATGTGCTTGTCCCTCTAATTAGAGGGACAAGCACATAAGAAGCACATTAGGAGAAGCACCTAATGTGAACCCAGTACAATGCTGGCGTGAATCTAAATAGAGGAGGGAGGAAGGGAAATTTTCAACCATTTGATAAAAAAATGAGAGATATTAAAATAATATTTGAAATTAGCACGTGATGTAACTAGAGATGAGACAAAATAATCTCATTCTTTCATTTTTAATTTATTTTCAAGTCGGCCGAGCCAGCAGACAGAGAGAGAGAGAGCATTTATAAGTCTCCTCCAAGTAGAGCTGGGAAATCGGACCGAGCCCATCGGGCCGGCCCGTTTAAACCCTGGCCCGTCAAGGGTCAGAGTTGAAAAATAGACGAGATATTTGAAATTGGCTCTGTAGAGCCAGCCTTAGAGGGCCTCGGGCTTAAACGAGCCGGCCCTGGAGGGCCTCGGGCAGGCCCTGCAGGCCCTTTTCACTGTAGCTTTTTATTTTTTTATTTTTTAATTTTTTAATTTATATATATTTTGTATTTGTTATAGAGTTATTTATCCATTTAACTACAAATACATAATAACTATACTCTAATTTTATGATTTGATTTATTATTTGTTGCAAATAAAATTACTCTTATGTTTAACAAATTAAATTATTTGTTACAATAATAGTAATCGTACTAATGTCGCTTAGTGATATGCTTCTTATGTTTTATGTGAGTTATTTGTGAACATAATTTATTTTTGATTATGAATTAGTGATTGTACGTGCTTATTTGTTGGATGATTCGTGTTGTAATTTACTAATTATATTTCTATAAAAAAACAAAGGAAAAATAGTTAAAATATGGAATAGTAATTTCCGGATCCTGGAGGGCCGGCCCTGATCCTGGTGCTCTCGAGCCGAACTTTAAAAAATAGATGTTTTTCTTACCTCGGGTCCTGGAGGGTCAACCCTGTTAGGTCTACCTCCAAGTACATATATTGCAAGATGTCATGAAAGAAAAGTGGCGGAAGCATTATAAGCCATTAGATTATATTATAAGAAAGCTAATAAAATAATATTTTGGACATATATTATTAAAAATATTACTTACAGCCATTTCATTGATTCATTTCATCCCATTTGACTTGGAAGCGGGTCCACTGCGGCCTCTTGTCCTCTTCCCTAAACTGCGTCATTTTTGCCACAAACAGTGCAGCTCATGTCTCATTTCTTTTTTTAAATATTTGAGGGTATTGGTGGGTACTAAAAAGATACTTTAGAATACTGACCGATACTTAAAAAAAATACTTCACGATCTTAAAAAATTATTTGAGGATCTTGAAAAAATAATTTAGGGTACTGGATGGTACTAAAAATATACTTGAGGATACTAACTGATACTGAAAAAATACTTCATGATCTTGAAAAATTATTTGAGGATATTGAAAAAATAATTTAGGGTACTGACTGATACTAAAAATATACTTGAGGATATTGCCTAATACTAAAAAAATATTTCATGCTATTGAAAAAATATTTTAGAATCTTGAAAAAATCTTTTGGGGTGTTGAAGGGTACTAAAAGGATACTTCAGGATACTGAAAAAATACTTCATGATCGTAAAAAATTATTTTAGGACCTTGAAAAAATAACCCGTCAGTATCTTGAAATATTTTTTTCTAAATCCTTATATAATTTTTCAAGATCATAAAGTATTTTTTCAGTACTAGTCAATATCCTAATATATATTTTTAGTAGCAGTTAATACCTTGAATTATTTTTTCAAGCTCATGAAGTATTTTTTTTTTCAGTACCAGTTAGTATCATCAAATATCTTTTTTAGTACCTTCAATATCCTGAAATATTTAAAAATAAAAAATAAAAAGAGGCATGAGCTGAACTGTTTGCATAAAAAATGACGCTGTTTGGGGAAGAAGATGGGAGGCCGCATTGGACCGTAGCTGCTTCCGATTGAGTTAGTCAAATGCAAAGAAAGGAGAAGAAAACCGAAAGTGAGGGAGAAAGAGGGAACGAGGAGAAAAGGGGGAAGAGTAACAGAATCAAGGAGAAATAAGTAAGGTTAAACATTTGATTCATTAATCTCACCAGTTCTTCCTCTTAAAACTGCTCCATGGCTTCTAAATCCTCTCTTGATGCTATGTTTTAGTCAGAGGAGAACGTGGACTTAGGGTTTCAAAGAAGCAAGAAAGTTAAAGGGAGGTGCTGTTAAAATTCTTAAGAAGGCGGCCTTCAAGAGCATAACTTATATCGATAGAAGTGTGTCTTGAGTCCAGTTGTTATTTTCTTTCACATCAGTAATATATTTTAAGCAAATAAGCCTCCTTTTTACACTACTTGAAAAAAAAGGTCGTTTAGACCGGTCAAAAATGACTATTTAAACTAGGTTTAGGTTCAGTCTTATAGCTTTTAAAATTTTTTCACTTTTAAGATCAGATAATAAACAATTGGTCTAAAAATTAACATTAAAAATTAAAAAATAGAAAATTCCAGATTTTAAAATCATGGTGACGAAGCGTTTTTGAGATCTGAATTCTTTTATTCTTTTAATTTTACTTTTTAAAATGACTTATGCAAAAATTTTGTGATATAGATTTTGAGATCTAGATAAAAGATCATAAAATTATAAAGGAAAAGCTATGATTTCATGATATCTCATACTAAAATTCATATCTCAATAAAATAGAAGAAGATAAATTTGACAAATTAAATAAAAAAAGCATATCTAATAAAATCTCAACAAACCATCCAACAACAAAAATAGCATAATAGTTGAAAATATTATATCAAATGATACATTCAAGTTTGCAATATTTAAATAACAATAATATATTCGATAAAATTAAAACAAAGAGAAAAAGGAATTTGGCATTATCTTGGAAAAAATGTGGCAGCGTTGAATGAAGACGGAGAACTTGTTGCTATGCTGGAGAACTTGTTGCTCTTGAAAAATGGCAAGTGAAGATGAAAATACATAAAGATAGTGAAATTTGATTTCAGACCTGGTTCAGGAAGAGGGTTATACGGCCTCCATCACCTTAAAGCCCCCAATTGGATTATAAGGCAGCGCCACCCAGCACGCCAAGAAATGAATTGCGTCAGGTTCTTATATACTATAATTTGCCTCTTATCCCAGTGGATGTGGGGTTTGTCCCTTTATAGAATATAATCCTACGCGTCAGGTTCTTTGCCAAGTTTCACGATGTGGAGAGGAAAGCTTGTACATCCAACCCTTTTGATTTTATGTGACATTGTACATCCTAAAATCATTTATAGTTATCAAATTTTTAAGCTATGTTTGAACTGGAAAATAAAAATAAAAAAGACTATAAATTTAAACAAGAGCTGGTTTATGACTAAGGCAAGAGGAACTCACTAGCTAGAAGATGGCACTTGTAAAATATCCTCATTTACAAGAGTGGAATTTCTCACAAAAGGATACCCGGGTTCTTCAAATGAAGGTACAAAACCTTTGTTGAGATGTTAAGAGTTTTTAAAACCAGAACTCATGTAACTTCCTTTTTTTGGGGGGTTTTTTTTTTAAATACATATTCAGAATTGTGCATAAGGTTGCTGTCGCACGTAACATAGAATATAATCCAAACTTAACTACTCTAGTCCCATTTAATGCATTTTTTGTTTGTTTGTCTCTCTCGCTCTTCAACTTTCATGCACGTTTAATTGTTATTCACTTTCAACCTGATATATTTTTCAGTAATTTGGTGTAATGGCCAAAAAGGTGATGGATAGGAAGCACAAACACTCCTATTTTTAAAAAATATGCGTGTTGGACACTCCGACATCATCCGACACTCTGACACGCCTCAACACTCCTAATTTTTAAAAATATGCGTGGCTTTGAATATTACTAAGTTGATGATGAATTTTCCTTTTGTATTTTTTTTTCATTACTACAAAATTTGGATATTACTACCCAAAAAAACGTCCTTATTTAGAAACAGGACGTCCAAAATGAATGCGGTGGCATTCTTGTAATTATTTTTAAAGAAGTTGAGCCTTCGAATTCTAAATAAGACATCGGGCTCCTTAAATTGATTTTGGTGTCCTTAAATTTTTTAAGAACGTCTAAAATTGTTTCATGCGCCATAAAAAATATGAGAAATTTTTGTTTACGCCATGGGATTTAATTTTTTTCAATAAAATTAATTTATGGCGCCCTAAATAAATTTCGGGACGCTTTAATTTGGCAATTTACTTTACGCCATGAATTTTTGTTTGGCGCCGAGGATGTTTCTTAAAGAAAAATTAGAAATTTCATAATATTGGCGACCTTAATTAATCGTCGCCTATATTTTTAATAGTGGCGACTGAATCCTAATCGTGTCGCCAATATTTTTAATATTGGCGACTGACAGATTCGTGTCGCCAATATTAAAATATTGGCGACCTGAATGTGATTCAGGTCGCCACTATTAAAAATATAGGCGACTTGAATGTATTTCAAAACTTCAAAAGTAGAATATAGGCGTTCTGAAATGTGATTCAGGTCGCCAATATTCATTTTTTTTAGGTTAATATATACACGTGCCTCTTCATTTTCCCTCACACTCACATACTCCGACAGCGCGCGAAATCCTCTCGTATTTTCTCCTCACTCACACTCTCGTCTCGCTCCTTCTCCAAGGCCGTCCCTTTCGTTGCCGTACGTCTCCTCCGTCCCCTCCTCCGTCTCCGCCATCGTCACTGATCACAGTTCTCTCTCGCTCACTCCGCCTTTTCCGCCGATCGAAGAAACCCACCAAACCCAAGTAAGCTTGTTCGTTATTCTTAAGTTCTTTGATTCCTAATAACCCATTTTATTCGTTAATGCTTCTTGCTTATGGACTGGATTTTTGCTTCTGATTAGGATTCCTGCCTCTCTCGCTCACTCGCCTCCTTCCCGATCGAAACCCGCGAAACCAAGTAAGCTTGTTCGTTCCCTCTTGTTCTTTGATTCCAAAACCCATTTAATCGGTAATGTGCTTCTTGCTAGTTGGTGATCAGAAGGATTTTGTGCCAGGTAATGCCTTAGCACAAGTTTTTAAAGTAAGGCCCACATCCTGACTTCTTCTTTTTTATGCATGAATGAACTAAAAATGCTAAGGTTCAGGTAAAAAAATGTTAAGATTAAGGTGTACGTAAATCTACTCATGAAGTATTTGTGAAAATTTTCCTGATATTATAGTGTTTTCTTGGCTTCAAAAATGGAAATGAAAGTTCCAAAATGATACAAAAATGTCATGATCTTTAATTTAATGTCTATTGATCGTTTTCTGTGTGAGACTCACATTGTTGTTCAAGCGTGAAAAAGGTTTATAAAGAGAGGTAATGAATGTTAGTTAAAGTAATGGACTTTAGGTCATATTAATTGTCATGATATTTTACACTAATTTAGAATCTTTATTAGCATTTTTACAGTTAAGAAAACTTCACAGTGCCAAGTTCACAAATACTTTATTAATAGAGTTACCCCTTAACTTGTATTAAATTATCCTCATTGTGCATTCGCTCTGTTTCCCCCAAATTTTTAAGCAAAATGTCGATTAATTACCTTATAATATAAGCATGTCATTAGATCCATATTTATTTAATCTTTTTCAAATAGCTTAATTTTGGGTTTCGTACATATCTACCAAAAATATTTCCCTTAGGCTTTTAGTAAGAGTTAGAATCTCTCTCATTAGAAATTGTTGTCCTTCTTGGTTGAGAGAGAGAGAGAGAGATGTCATTCTTATGTAATCTTCAATTCTTAGGTGCTTAACCAATGGTCTATAAGACCATAAATATTTATTCTCCCACATAGGACTATAATTATCAAACAGTGATCCACTACTCCACACCTTTAAAGCTCCAAGGGAGTACAATTTGTCAAACACTCATTATCCATTGTTTCTTTTACTCTTGAGGTATGTTGCTTTAATTTCTTCCAATCCTTGATTTTTTTTTTGTCTTTCCTTTATTATTTAATTTGCTTGTTTATTACTTAATAACCTATCTAACATTGATTTGTCCTTGATGAACAGGAATATGCCGAGCTCAAAGGAGTCATCGGGTGATAGGGTTGATCAACCCGTTAAAAGAAAGGGTAGAGGTAGCACACATATGGGTGCGCTGATTGCACGCCGTGGTAATCAAAAGAAGCTGCTGCATGTGGAGTTTGATTCCAATATGAATCCAGTTGGTCAAGAGGAGGACAATTTAATTAGCTATTTAGGCTATCTGGCTCGAAGCAAAGTCCGCATTGTCTACTCTCATTGGAGATTGGTTCCTCAGAAAACGAAGGACTTGATCTGGGCACAAATTCTTGTATATCACTTTCCAAATAATGCATTTGTTGATTTAGTCTTATTACTTTATATGTAATTAATGATCTTCTCTTTTACCTTGCAGCAAACGTTCGATGTCCCCAACAATAAGGTGATGAACAAGCATTAGATGGGCAAAGTTCGTCTACGATGGAAGGACTTTAAGAACAAGCTGACAAAAAAGTACATTCGAGGGCTAAAGAGGAACGAGGATCCGTGCAAGATGTATGATTTCATTTCTCCAGAGGACTGGCAGGAGTTTGTGGCATCTCGGCAAAATCCTGAGTTTCTTGTAAAATTTCTTATCGTATCTTATCTCTTAGTTGAATGTACTTGACATCGTATACTAATTTTTATTTGTTTTTGTTTCACAGGAAAAGGCTCAAGCCAATAGAGAGAGGCAGGCGAGAAATAAGTATCCACATTGCATGTCCAGAGCTGGATATAAAAAGCTAGAACGGAAGATGATGGAAGAAGAGTTGGAGCGAATGAAGGAAGCTTCCCAGGCCGATCCTTCCATTGTTGTCCAGCCCCCTGCCCGTCCTCCTCGTCACCAAAAATGGAAAGTCATGAGATGAAGGGTGACAAATACGTCAATGCAGATGTAGCTGAGGTCGCCTTAAAGATTGTAAGTTGTTAAATTAGACATATTTACTAGCCTCAATTGTTTCACATTACGCAAGTTTAGACATTATTTCTGAACAATCTTTTGATGCAGGATTCACTTGAGCAGCGAGCTCCGGGGTTCATTCACGCCGGCTACACGGATGTACATTTTGTCCACGGCGATTGGGAAGCCGATTATCTTGATGCTCGTCGAGGGAGCCACGGGGAGTTAGTGTCGCAAAATGTTTTGGACGGCGTTCACGTTCATATGACGACGACAACCTAGTCCCCGGCTCGTAGAAAAATTCGGCGAAACTCGTAGATGAGATTTTGGCACAAGTACAGGGTGAGATGAGGTCCATGATACATGAGAAGGAAAGTACGGGACGTACCACCCGGCCAAGTGCCGGCCTTCCCAGCGGCACGATACCGTTCTGCCTCCAGAAGTTGAAATCGATGGCGAGCTTCCAAAAGTTGATATCGGTGGCGAGCGTCCACAAGTTGATATAGGCGAGCCTTCTCACACTCCACAGGGAGGACGTCCTTGCACACTACATTTGGATGTCCCACGCCGACGTATTGTTGCCAATGGTCTTGTTTACTTAGAGCAAACCATCCACCATAACAACCTAATTCCACAAGACGTACGTCGGGTGACTGTGACAAGTGTGCGAGAGGGGGAAGAAAGGACAACCATACCGATCGATGATGAGGAGGTTCCTGATTTAGGGTTCGCCATAGGATCGTTCATCCTTTGGCCGTCTCATCTTATTGAGATGGTGATGACACCTCCAATGGTAGGACACACATTACTGAGTGATGAATCCCAATTGATTTTCATTGCTAACACACTCACACTGCATGTTTTGTATGTTTTCATAGGATGAAGAAGCTGCCCCAGTTCCGTGCACTTAGCACACTGCGAGAGCTGTATTGGGGACATCCCCTTTATATCCTTGGAGATGCGTACGGGCATTGTCGGTGCAGAGAAGACATATCCCATTACCATTGACAAAAACGATTTGGGGGAGTTTATGAATCTGGAGTATCTGGATATAGAGTTACTTCAAGTTGCAATCCTGTAAGTTTGTTTTCCGCTTATACATTATTGCAATGTTTTTTTTTTTTTTATATTTAACAATAGTTATCATTTTATTTTGATCATAGCGTCTGCCACGACATCTGCGTCCAGGATGTAACATCCCAACTTTTCAAAAGCAGTATAATTTTTTTTTTCATCAAACATCATTTCAAAATGATCAGAGTAGAGCACCGGAGCGATTGAGTAACTGATATGTATATATAAAACGCCGTAAGTCTGGCTAATTACAACAGCGGTACAGAAACCGCGTGGTTCAAAAGTATATAACAAAAGCCTTAGCAACGTATGGCCCTGCAGCGTTTGGCCCATAGCACCGAATCCCAATAGCACATATAATGTGTGGCCCTTAGCAAACGTGAACATATCAACGGTACATAACATATCACGAGCAATCAACTACCACATACACTACACATAGCACATACATGCATACCATAAATATCGAGTTAGTGTTAGATGACGCGGACGTACCTTCGTTGATGTACGTAGATGTTTACAGCTGACGTCGCTTTCGACGGAAAACGGTTTTGTCCGACAATGACACGTTAGACAACGTATTCGACGCAAATTAGGATTTCTGACGTCCTATAAGAGTAATATCACTTTTATTAGTGATTTGATACTATATCTGGCATTTTAGGTAAAAATTACCATTTTGCCCCTATACCCCTAATTGGCGGGATTTTGCCAGCACTTCGTTACTCTTGCAAATTTTCTTCCCTGAAATTTCGCTTAACTTCGACGCAATTATGATTTTTGAAATTCTTAGACTAAAATAGCCCTATCATATGATATCTAATCACACTTTGAAAAATAAAGGCTACTCTAGCATTACCACTCTAACTATTGAAAGAACTACGGAAGACTTCAACTTTCGGGGACTTAATCCCTACTATGTTTTTACCTCTTCGAGCATATTTTTCAATGCAATGAGGCCTAAAAATAGTAGAAATCTCCTCCCTACTTGCTAAATCTATCTAACAATTCTACTAACTACCGAACTAAAAAGCTAAAGACCTAGGAGGACTTACCCGTTGAAGACTTCTCCAAAATTTTCCAGACTTCTCTCTCTACTTTCTCCTCAAGATTTCAGCCAAAGGAGGAGTGGAAATTGGTGTGAAGATTTCAAGAGGCAAGGCCTCTTATTTATAGAGATTTGAAAGGGTATTTGGGCATTTTCAAAGTTGTTTCAACCATGGAAAATCAAACATGAAATGGTGTTTATTCCATGTCGGGGAGCCTTTGGTCGACTTGGAGAGCTGATGTGGCAGCC